>SJYX01018717.1:724759-754429 GCA_006410675.1 Oreotragus oreotragus
GTAAGAAACGAATCGCCAGACTATGTTCAATGCAGGATGCAGGATGCTTGGGGCTGGTGTATGGGGATGATCCGGAGGGATGATGTGGGATGGGAGGTGGGGGTGGGGGTTCATGTTTGGGAGTTCCTGTACGCCCATGACAGATTCATGTCAATGTATGCCAAAACCAATACAGTACTGTAAAGTAAAATAAAGTAAAAATAAAAATTAAAAAAAAAATAAAATGAATCCTTTAAAATTGAGGGTGTATTTGCCTTGGAAAATAAGTCATTGTGTTCTATTGCCATGAAAACAGTAAAATAAAAAGGAAGCTAAAAAAAAAAAAGTTCAGTGCATTTTAGTAAATTTGTCGAGTTATATGACCATCACAATACCCAGTTTCAGACCATTGTCATCACCTGATAAGATCCTTCATGCTCTTTTATAAATAATCTCCATTTCCTTCCCAACCTCAGGTAAGCACTGATTTCCTTTCTATCTCTGTACATATACCTAAGTTTTATGAAGAGTTTCATATAAACAGAATCATGCAACATGTGGGCTTCTGTGTCTGACTCCTCTTACTTTGCCAAATGTTACTAAGGCCCATCCATATTACAGCAGGTATCATAGCCTTATCCCCTTTTAAAGGCTGAATAATAGTTCATTGTATGGAGACACCATGTTTCTTTCTGTTTCCAACTTGGAGTTATCACACATTATGCTCCTGAAGGAGGCCCTACAGATGCCACCACCCTTATGGCAGAAAGTGAAGAGGAACTAAAGAGCCTCTTGATGAAAGTGAAAGAGGAGAGTGAAAAAGTTGGCTTAACGCTCAACATTCAGAAAACTAAGATCATGGGATCTGGTCCCATCACTTCATGGAAAATAGATGGGGAAACAGTGGAAACAGTGGCTGACTTTATTTTGGGGGGCTCCCAAATCACTGCAGATGGGGACTGCAGCCATGAAATCAAAAGACGCTTGCTCCTTGAAAGGAAAGTTATGACCAACCTAGACAGCATATCAAAAAGGAGAGACATTACTTTGTCAATAAAGGTCCATCTAGTCAAGGCTATGGTTTTTCCAGTAGTCATGTATGAATGTGAAAGTTGGACTGTGAAGAAAGCTGAGCACCAAAGAATTGATGCTTTTGAACTGTGGTGTTGGAGAAGATTCTTGAGAGTCCCTTGGACTGCAGGGAGATCCAGCCAGTCCATTCTAAAGGAGATCAGTCCTGAGTGTTCATTGGAAAGACTGATGTTGAAGCTGAAACTCCAATATTTTGGCCACCTGATGTGAAGCGTTCACTCATTTGAAAAGACCCTGATGTTGGGAGGGATTGAGGGCAGGAGGAGAAGGGGACAATGGAGGATGAGATGGTTGGATGGCATCACTGACTCAATGGACATGAGTCTGAGTAAACTCCAGGGGTTGGTGATGAACAGGGAGGCCTGGCGTGCTGGGGTCGCAAAGAGTTGGACATGACTGAGTGACTGAACTGAACTGATGCTCCTGAAGAACATCTGTCAGTTACATGCCTTCTCTAGGCATTAAGCTGCTGAGTCACCTGATAAATTTATGGTGAAGTTTTTCTGAAATGGCCAAAGCATTTTGCAAAGGAGCCATATATCGGTTTACATCCACACCAGCAACATATAAGGGTCCTCATGTCTCCACTTCCACAAACATGTTTGGCTTGGTTTTGAATGTTCTCACAAGCATGAACTCTATTTGTAATTCCATGTGACTTTACTTAATCCAGGGCTTCCTTGGTGGCTCAGATGGTAAAGAATCTGCCCACAATGCGGGAGACCTGGGTTTGATCCCTGGGTCAGGAAGATCCCCTGAAGAAGGGAAAGGCTACTCACTCCAGCATTCTTGCTGGGAGCATCCCATAGACAAAAGAGCCTGGCGGGTTACTGTCCATGGGGTCGCAAAGAGTTGGACACAATGGAGTGACTAGCAATTTCACTTAATCCAAGAATCAGCAAGATGGAAACTTCAGAAATCCTTACACATCTTATCACATAAGTAAACAAATTCATGGTTTTCTACTGATCAACAGAGTTTACTTCTTTTTGGCTCAGTTTTCTCCCCCTCTCATCTGCACGAACATACTCATGTGTGTGAATACATATTGCCTGTGTCATAGTTTAAATTATTCTGAATAAACCTGGCATGGCAAATTGCTGGCACAGGTGAGATGCCCTCCTTTCTTTTGCCCACACACTCCTTGCTAATCATTACTGCTGGGTGCCCACAGGACCTCAGAATCTTTTCCAATGCAGAGTTCCAAGCAATTGGTGTTAGCAACCAATTGGTGATGAGATGAACGATGAAATTGATTTACCATGCTGAATATGTAAAGGTCTGCATATTGCCTTTTCATCAATTAAATTTATATCATCTGTATGTACTAAGCATTTTTTCCTAAAATAATTTTCAGTCTGTGATAGTCTACCTTATGAAGACATGATAACTTAACGATTCACCTATTTTGAATACATGCTTCCCCACTGATTTATTTCTATCATACATGATACTAGAGTGAATATCCTGTACATTTGTATATCCTAAAAGCAAAATATTGGATTGAAAGAGTAAAAAGTTTTGAAGTCTCACAATGCATCACTAGTCTTTTCAGAGGATACGTTTTATTTGGTCTTCATTTTTCTGATGGATAGAGGTTCAGGCTGGTGATGATGACTCAGACTTTTCCCGAGATACTAAACAGACTGTAGCATTTTCTTAAGTTTCTCTTAATCCCTGATATTTATGTGAATGCCCCCCCACCCACTCCACTTGGGAGTTCTTGCTTGCTTTATCATGCAAAATCAACTGTTTTGTTTGTTTTCCCATTTAAAATGGGAAGAATATTATTCCTTCTTTGTTTCTTTGTTCTTTGATAAGTTCTTAGCTCTAGAAATAGCCTTCAAAATCTGGTCAAAGAGTTCAAAGCTCTCTGTTTGGTTTTGTTGTGGGTGCTCATAGGAAAACATGGGGCTTTCCAGGGGGTGCAGAGGTAAAGAGTCCGCCTGCCAATACAGGAGACACAAGAGTTGTGAGTTCTATTCCCGTGTCAGGAAGAGGCCCTGGAGAAATGAATGGCTATCCACTCCAGTATTCTTGCCTGGAGAATTCCATAGACAGAGGAGACTGGTGGGCTACAGTTCACGGGGTCACAAAGAGTCAGACATGACTGAGCACGCATGCACATAACATACAGGAAAATGTAGCCAAGGAACTAAGTACAGTGGATAAGCCAGCTTCTTCCTCAGGGAAGAGGGACCAAGCTTGGTCCAGCACTCTGCCTCCTCAAGAGGAGTTCAGCTTGGAAACAAGTCTAAAAGTTATGAGAAGGTGATGCACTGAGTTGAGGACATGACCATCATGGGAAGCCCAGATGGCTTGCTCTCATCTTGCTGTATGCTCTAGTTTCCCTTCTAGTTTCCAGGAATTACGTCTCATTGAGAGTCACATCCCAATCACTCTGGGTCCCTCCCATCGCAGACTGTGTATGTCACACTCTCCCTGGAGTCTAAACAAGGTTATCACACATCATACCCAGAGGCAGTGTGGTAGGCAATGTGTTTCCATCACATGTTTTCCCCCGAAAATCCTTCTCTGCCATTGCTGAGTCAAAGATCACACATTCTCCACATCTCAGCTTTCCTTAAAAAAGAGTTCAGGCAGACTGCTAGCTATGAAATTAAAAGACGCTTACTCCTTGGAAGAAAAGTTATGACCAACCTAGATAGCATATTCAAAAGCAGAGACATTACTTTGCCAACTAAGGTCCGTCTAGTCAAGGCTATGGTTTTTCCTGTGGTTATATATGGATGTGAGAGTTGGACTGTGAAGAGGGCTGAGTGTGAAGAATTGATGCTTTTGAACTGTGGTGTTGGACAAGACTCTTGAGAGTCCCTTGGACTGCAAGGAGATCCAACCAGTCCATTCTGAAGGAGATCAGCCCTGGGATTTCTTTGGAAGGAATGATGCTAAAGCTGAAACTCCAGTACTTTGGCCACCTCATGCGAAGAGTTGACTCATTGGAAAAGACTCCGATGCTGGGAGGGATTGGGGGCAGGAGAAGAAGGGGACGACCGAGGATGAGATGGCTGGATGGCATTACTGACTCGATGGACGTGAGTCTGAGTGAACTCTGGAAGTTGGTGATGGACAGGGAGGCCTGGCGTGCTGCGATTCATGGGGTCGCAAAGAGTCGGACACAACTGAATGACTGAACTGAACTGAACTGATAGGGTAAATGTCTGTATCCCCAGCATCATTCTCCACTCTTGGAGGCACTGTGATGGCAGGTTTACTTCAGTCATGATTTGGAGCTTATGTCATCCATTAGTGCCTCCCCTGGTGGCTCGACGGTAAAGAATCTGCCTGCAATGCAGGAGACCCAGGTTCTATCCCTGAGTTGGAGAGATGTCCTGGAGTATGAAATGGCAACCCACTCCAGTACTCCTGCCTGGAGAATTCCATTGACAGAGGAGCCTGGTGGGCTACAGTCCAGGGAACTGCAAAGAGTCAGACACGACTGAGCTACTAACACCCACACGTACACATAGTCCATTGAGGTTATACCCAGAAGCAAGTGTCAAGAGGGTAGGGTGCTTTGCTGTTGGCTGCTCTACCCCCCAGCACATAGCAGGTATTCTAGAAATGTTGAGTGGATGGGATAATGCATGTGATGGTTTATAGTAGCCTTAACCCACACCACCAACGCAACAACTTCCCTCCTGGGTAAACCTCCAACAGAAACGAACACCAGTGTCCTCCAAAAGGACACGTGCAAGAATGTTTATCACAGCATTATTTGTAACACATGAGACTATTAATAACTGTAATGTTCATCCTCAGTAGAAAAGGGTCCATACATTGTGATGCATTCAAAACATGGGCTGATACACAACAATAAGGATATAACTAAACACAATAAGAGGGACTTCTGTGGTGGTCCAGTGGCTAAGACTCTGCGCTCCCAATATAGAGGCCTGGATTTAATCCCTGGTCAGGGAGTTAGATCCCACAAGTAGCAACTCCAAGTTCAAACGCTACAACTAAAGATCCTGCATGCTACAACGAAGATCAAAGCTCCCGTGTGCTGCAACTCACACTTGGCACAAGCAAATACATAAATTAAACACACACACAATAATAAGACATCATGAAGTAGGAAATGGCAACCCACTCCAGTGTTCCTGCCTGGAAAACTCCATGGACAAAGGGGGCTACAGTCTAAGGTGTCACAAAGAGTTAGACACAATTGAGTGACTGAGCATGCATGCACTGAAAGAATATTGAATAAAAGAAGTCAGATCCAAAATGTATATGTTGCATGATCCCAGGTATACGAAGTTCAAAGACAGGTAAACACAATATTCAGTGACAGAGAACAGAGAAGTAACCTTAAGGAGATAGTGACGGGGGTGAGGCTAGAATCAAGAACCGAAACGGTTTCATATATTGATTAGAGTGTTATTTCCATGAACATATCCATGCACCCATCTGTCCAAACTCTTCAAGCTATATGGTTAAATATATATGGTTTGCTAGATGTAGGTTGCAATGCAGTTTTTTTGTGTATGCTTTTTTTTTTAATGTTGCATCACAGCTTTTTATGACCTTTTACCTCCCTGAATACTCATATTTCCCTATGCATATTTTGCTACTTATTACTACTTACCAAAGGGTGTGAATATAACATAATAAATATAATGTAAAATAATATAATGAATATAATATAAATGATAAATATAATATTGCTTCACTATCAAGATTTTGCAAGTTCTATTTCCTTCTCACTCCTTAAAGCCTGGAAAACTGCTCTATAAATAATCTTCAGATACCATTTAGATGTCATTCCTTTCCAGGATAAACTGTTGGTCCCCTTTCTGCCAAGACTGCATTAACCAGGTGGGTTTCTCTGAGCCTTCGCAGCATCATGTATTTAACTCTTAACCTAAACGTAAATTTAAATTGCCTGAGTTCTAGCCCATCTCTCCTCCTGGATTCTGAAATCACTTCGGGCAGAGGTCCACTCTGGGTCCCAGCTGAGTGCCAGCGTAGGCTGTGTTGCCAGGCAGCTTGGAGGACCATAAGCGATGCTCCTAGGATTGAATCCTGCATCTCTCCTCTCAGAAGCTAAGATATAGCATCTGCGGTCCAGAATTTTCTCCTCCCCAGCGTGTTGGTGTTTGTAGGGCTTCTGCTCAGGCCACACCAACACATTCTTTGCACAAGGCCTGTTGGAAAATTAGATCAGGTGGCTTCCCTGCTGTAACATATGACACTTTTCTAATTAGGGCAATGTTTAATTTACTGTCTCATGGCTTTTTGGATAAATATAAATTGTCATACTAAAGTGACAGGTGTAAAACCCAGGATGGCTGTGTTAGAGAGGTTAATCTACTGTTAATCAAATCAGTTCTGCCTGACTTTCTCCCGGGGAGTGAGAGATAATGGGCCTGTTTAACTGGAGATTAGCCAGCTTTTGGCTGCAAATCCCTCTGGGCTCACCTGAGCCTCTTTGTGTCTGTTCAGAATGAAGATATTCAAATGTACCCCTAATTAAGGTGGGGACCTTCTCTCTCCTCTGACATTCCATGAAGGCAGGACACTTTCTGCTGGGTCTTTCCACTTACTAGAAGGGGTTTTTTATTTTTTTTCCCTTTAATTCCGGTTACTTCTGGAATATTACTAAAAGCTGCCCAACCCCACCACTGTAAATTCTTGCCGGAGATGGAATTGGGAATCTGCAGTCTCCACTGCCCTTGCTGCTCCTCATAGTGAAGATGGTGAACTTGGGGGGTGATGGAGAGCCGGCCTTGGCCTTGAGGTCGCCATGGATGTGTCTATGGCCCAGGGAGAGAAGGGCTCCAGTGAGAAACTGCTGGCACAAGGAACTGGAGATTGGGACCCAGAAGCAGAATTGGTCTGGGGTCTAGGAGAGCATGTTAAAAGGAGAGGGTGGGTGGCATGGAGAGAGTAACGTGGAAACATATTTACTATATGTAAAATAGGTAGCTGATCAGAGTTTTCCGTGTGACTCAGGGAACATCGGGGAAGGCAGTGGCGCCCCACCCCAGCACTCTTGCCTGGAAACTCCCATGGACGGAGGAGCCTGCGGGGCTGCAGTCCATGGGGTCGCTAAGGGTCGGACACGGCTGAGCGACTTCACTTTCACTTTTCGCTTTCATGCATTGGAGAAGGATATGGCGACCCACTCCAGTGTTCTCGCCTGGAGAATCCCAGGGACAGGGGAGTCTGGTGGGCTGCTGTCTATGGAGTTGCACAGAGTCGGATACGACTGAAGCGACTTAGCAGCAGTAGCAGCAGGGAACATAGACTGAGGCTCCCATCACGACTTTTTATATGTATGTATAAAACTGAATCATTTTGCTGTACACCTAAAATGAACACATTGTAAATCAACTATGAAAGTGAAAGTGATCGTCGCTCAGCCATGTGTGACTCTTTGGGACCCCATGGACCGAAGCCCCCTCTTCCTTGCAACCAAAACAGAGAAAAATAGAATTACCTTGAAGGGCACATGCATGCTAGGTTGCTTCAGTCCTGTCCGACTCCCGTGGGCTGTAGCCTGCCAGACTCCTCTGTCCATGGAACTTTCCAGGCAAAAATACTGGAGTGGGCTGCCATTTCCTTCTCTAGGAGATCTTCCCAACCCAGTGATCAAGCCTGGGTCTCCTGCATTGAAGTTGGATTCCTTATCACCTGAGCCAGTTCAATTAAAAAAAAAAAAAGAGGGAAAAAGGATTTTGGAGAGATTGACAGTTTCATTATGTGGATCATGGAAGAGTAAACAGAATATGAATCATTACCATTAATTTGAACCACCATTAAAGGAAGGTGATATGATGGTGTGATTAAGACTGAGGGATACAGAATTAGAGTGTTAGGTTCCAAACCTACTTTATTATCTAAGTTATGTGATGATGAGCAAGCTAGTTAACCACCATAAATCTCATTATTCTCACATGTAAAATGAAGTTGTCATTAAGTGAGATAACATGCACAATGCACTTAAAACTGTAACTGGCCATAAAGAAACTAAATAATTATCCATTATCATCATTATAATCCACATCATCATCATGACCTCAGTGCTGTTAGCATTTCACCATCAGCATCGCCATTAGCATCAGTATCAGTCATCACCATCAGCATCACCACCATCAGCATCACCAACAGCATCACCAACAGTATCACCACCATCAGCATCACCATCAGCATTACCATCAGCATCACCATCAGCATCACCAACAGTATCACCACCATCAGCATCACCATCAGCATTACCTTCAGCATCACCATCAGCATCACCACCCTCAGTCATCACCAACAGCATCACCACCATCACCATCACAATCAGCATCAGCATCACCATCAGCATCACCACCATCAGCACCACCAGCATTATCACCATCAGCATCATCCTTATTATCTTTATCACAGTCATCAGAATTGTTACCGTCCTCCCATCTCATCCCATCACCACATCATCAGTATTCATACCTCAGTCCATAATGAGGACTGAGGACATTAAAATTGTACTGGCATTATTGTCATCTCTACTTTATCTTGGCTTGTTCAAGACCACAATTAATTCAAGCCTTTGGCTAGCATTTGAACCCAGTTCTTATACATACTAAAATCCAACAGTCTTTCCAAAAAGTGGGTTGATACAGAGCAAAGAGCCTAAGAAACAGGTGAACAACAGGGTATACAATCAGAATATATATTTGCATTAACTTAAGATGTGACATCGTATTGGCTTTCCAGGTGGCACTAGTGGCAAAGAACCCGCCTGCCAATGCAGCAGACTTAAGAGACGTGGGTTTGATCCCTGGGCCAAGAGGAGCCCCTGGAGGAGGACACAACAACCTACTCCAGTATTCTTGCCTGGAGAATCCCATAGACAGAGTAGCCTGGTGGGCTACAATCCATAGGGTTGCAAAGAGCTGGACATGACTGAAGCAACTTAGCACACATGCACGTGAAATCACATGGTCAGTTGGCTTCCAAAGAGTGGAATTCCTAATTACTTGAATTTTGAGATTAAAAAAAATTTCCATGTGCACACTGCTATGTTTAAAACAGATAACCAACCTACTGTAGTGGATTCTGTGGTAGCTCAGTGAAAAAGAATGTGCTTGCAGTGCAGGAGTCACAGGGGACATAGGTTCGGTCCCTGGATCAGGAAGATCCCTTGGAGGAGGGTACGGCAGCCCACTCCAGTATTCTCGCCTAGAGTGTCCCTCACATCACCAACAGTATCACCACCATCAGCATCACCATCAGCATTACCTTCAGCATCACCATCAGCATCACCACCCTCAGTCATCACCAACAGCATCACCACCATCACCATCACAATCAGCATCAGCATCACCATCAGCATCACCACCATCAGCACCACCAGCATTATCACCATCAGCATCATCCTTATTATCTTTATCACAGTCATCAGAATTGTTACCGTCCTCCCATCTCATCCCATCACCACATCATCAGTATTCATACCTCAGTCCATAATGAGGACTGAGGACATTAAAATTGTACTGGCATTATTGTCATCTCTACTTTATCTTGGCTTGTTCAAGACCACAATTAATTCAAGCCTTTGGCTAGCATTTGAACCCAGTTCTTATACATACTAAAATCCAACAGTCTTTCCAAAAAGTGGGTTGATACAGAGCAAAGAGCCTAAGAAACAGGTGAACAACAGGGTATACAATCAGAATATATATTTACATTAACTTAAGATGTGACATCGTATTGGCTTTCCAGGTGGCACTAGTGGCAAAGAACCCGCCTGCCAATGCAGCAGACTTAAGAGACGTGGGTTTGATCCCTGGGCCAAGAGGAGCCCCTGGAGGAGGACACAACAACCTACTCCAGTATTCTTGCCTGGAGAATCCCATAGACAGAGTAGCCTGGTGGGCTACAATCCATAGGGTTGCAAAGAGCTGGACATGACTGAAGCAACTTAGCACACATGCACGTGAAATCACATGGTCAGTTGGCTTCCAAAGAGTGGAATTCCTAATTACTTGAATTTTGAGATTAAAAAAAATTTCCATGTGCACACTGCTATGTTTAAAACAGATAACCAACCTACTGTAGTGGATTCTGTGGTAGCTCAGTGAAAAAGAATGTGCTTGCAGTGCAGGAGTCACAGGGGACATAGGTTCGGTCCCTGGATCAGGAAGATCCCTTGGAGGAGGGTACGGCAGCCCACTCCAGTATTCTCGCCTAGAGTGTCCCTCGGACAGAGGAGCCAGCGGGCTACAGTCCACAGGGTCATAAAGAGTCAGACACAACTGAAGCAACTTAGCATGCACACGTGCAAGGACCTACTATATAGTCCTGGGGGCTCTGCTCAATACTCTCTAAAGACCTAAATGGGAAAAGAAATCGAGGAAGAATAGATACATGTATATATATAACTGATTCACACTGCTATACACCTGAAACTAACATGACATTGCTAACCAACTGTACTCTGAAATAAACATTTTAAAAAATGCTCACCTACAGATTAATGACAAGGACAGGCTTACTCTCTTACATCTTTCTAGCCAACATCCCATTGTTCATCCCCACCCCGTGATCCCGAATTGTCTCTGGATGTTGGAGAGACAAAACAATGTACCCACTTATTTTCCCGTAACTCATCCGGCATGTAAAACAAATAACCAGGCTGGCACGTCTGAAGGGCTGTGTTGCGGGCAAAACAACCGGGAGAGATAGGCTTGCTCTTCTATTTATGGACTATAAACCCTTTACAGTGGCATTGATGAAGGGTTTATAGTCAGTACACAAGCTGGTTATACCATAAATTGTAATGTTATATGATAAACTGGGACTTTATAGCAGTAGTAGATATCAAAGAAAAAAATGAGTGGGAGTCTGAAAGGATCTATCATGGAAGATACTTGCTGTAAGTTTAAATATTCAAGCTTGTTTTTGTCTTCATTTCATTCAAGCATCAGATAATTCATGTTCTTCTGAGTGGGGATTTATAGATTTACCTAGAGATTGTGAGTATGGGGAAAAAAACCACAAGAAAACAGAAAAACAGTTGGCATCCTGAATGGTGAATGGCACAGTCATGACGTGGATAAGAAATAGATGAGAAACACTGAATTATTTAAAGACTTGGGCTTTCTATTTTTACATTAGCAGATGACATGTAAGACTGCCCCTCTCGTTTGGGGCTTGCTAATACAGCCCAGTTGGAAGACATTTTGGTTACTATATAGAGAAATGGAAAATATTTACAAGGGAAAAACGTTGAACATAACTTAATTGCCTCTAGTTTACATTAAAACTAAAAGCAGGAGAATGTCAACAAATGTTAATTTCCCACTCTCTCTAATGGGCACACACTCTTTCAGCTCCCAATTCTGTCCTTATTCATTATGGAACCGAAATTGCTGATATTTACTTATTACTTATTTATATTTTCATTTGAAAGTAAAAATAAGCTCATTTGCCATAATAACAGCTTAATATTTCCAGTGCTAGGAAACTGTCTTTTTAAAGATTTCTATTAATGGCCTCTCAGAAGAAGAAATTAGAGAGTTTTCACTTTTTGCATTTGGAATATGAGGGAAGCATCGTTAACTTAGATCATGATCATCACTCACTTTGGTGCCTATTTAGGGCTTCCCTGGTGGTTTAGATGGTAAAGAATCTACCTGTGATGCAGGAGACCCGGGTTCAATCCCTGGGTCGGGAAGATCCCCTGGAAAAGGGAATGACAGCCCACTCCAGTTTTCTTGCCTGGAGAATCCCATGGACAGAGGAGCCTGGTGGGCTACAGTTCTAGGAGTTGTAGAGTTGGACACGACTGAGCGACTAATTTTCTTTCACTTTTAGGGCTGTGGAAAATATGGTGCCCTGAATTCATGGAAGGAACCAGTGGGTTGATATTGGCTGAGAGCTGAAATCAGCCTGCAAAGATTGAGAGCTAAGAGGATCCATTCCAGAGGCTAGGAGTTCAGCTTCCCATCACATTCTCAAGCCTGAGACCATCTGCAGCTGCCTTCTAGAACGTGTCAAGGGAACTGGCCAGAAAGTGAATCAAAGTGTTAGTTGCTCAGTGGTGTCCTACTCTTCATGACCACTTGGACTGTAGCCCACCAGGCTCCTTTGTCCATGGAATTCTCCAGGCAAGTATATCAGAATGGGTAGCCATTCCTTCTCCAGAGGATCTTCCTGACCCAGGGATTGAACTCAGGTCTCCTGCACTGCAGGAAGATTCTTTACCATTGGAGTCACCACTGAAGCCTGGGTAGAATTATCTGCACCAAGTTAGATGTGCCAAGTTCCTCCAGTTAAATCAGTAGCTGTTTTGGCAGATATCAGAGCCTGCCTTGTCATAGATCTCTTATAACTGGACTCCTAGAAGCCCTGTGATGCTACTTACTGCTACTGCTACTGCTACTTCTGAGTCACTTCAGTCATGTCTGACTCTGTGCGACCCCATAGACAGCAGCCCACCAGGCTCCCCCGTCTCTGGGATTCTCCAGGCAAGAACACTGGAGTGGGTTGCCATTTCCTTCTCCAATGCAGGAAAGTGAAAAGTGAAAGGGAAGTCGCTCAGTCGTGTCCGACTCTTAGTGACCCCATGGATGGCAGCCCACCAGGCTCCTCCATCCATGGGATTTTCCAGGCAAGTGTACTGGAGTGGGGTGCCATCGCCTTCTCCATGATGCTACTTAAAGCCTCCCAATTTTCTTAAAGCTCTTCCATGGCCTGTAAGCTGGAGACCAGCCCCCTTGGCCTTGGCTCAGTTATCCGACTTTCTTAGTAACAAGTAGCTTTGGTAAGCCACGCCCCATCTTGTTCACAGTGATCCCTCCTAACTCACATCAGGGCTAGATCCACCAGTCCTCCCAATTTTCCTAGGACTGAGGGATTTCCTAGGACATGGGACTTTCCATTTTAAATCCAGAAAATTTCCAACAACGTGGACTATTGATTACAACACTAGTGACCCTGAATTACCAGGAGTGGCTGAGATAGAAAAATTCAGTGATCAGCTGTACAAGTCCGAGTGAGGTTCAGAGGAGAGAACAAGGGAGTGAGAAAGACACAGAACTATTTGTGTAGAAGTGAGGCTGTGGATAAAGGGAAAACCTCTCACTGTTGGGGTTTCCAGACCAGGGAAGGAAAATTAACATCGGCTTGCATGACAATGCCAGTGGATTGAAATGGCTGCTTGGAGTTAGGTATTGAGAAGTACTCTGAGGCTATTTAACAAAAGAAACATGAATAATAAACTCCATAGAGTGAAAGAAAACACTAAAACAAGTATGTATCACTTCATACCCAGAAATGAGAGAGAGAACTAATAAGTAGTTGTGATGACCTGTCACACATTTGAAATGAAATTTTAAAAATCTTAGCTAAATAAACTAGAAGCAATCACAGATGATGAAAATGAGAAACAGAAAATTTGTAAGACTTTGATTTAAACTATGCCATGTGCTATTTTTTCTATGCACAAATATATTCTAAACAAATAACACTTCACAACTGTGTGTCAACCTATTTCTTTTGTTTGTTTTGTTCACACAGTCAATATTTTGAACATCTCTGTCATTAGACAGTATTCCACAGCTTTATTGCAGATGACTAAGAAATGTATTATTACATAGAATATGCCCAAATTTGCTTCATTATTGTCAGATATCTGATTGCTAATATTTACCCATTTTTGACCCACAGATGTGAAAGTTTTATGAGTCAATCTAATAAGATATTTGCTCCTGCCCCAAGCTAATAAAAGTTCCTGTAGGAACAATGTTGATGTTAATTTCTGTACTTGGATGTGCAAACTTGCATAGTTATTTCCTTCAGGAAAATTCCTGAACTTGAACTTGCTAATTCTAAGGATAAAACTGATAAAGACAATATGAGCATTTGTCATCAAAATCAGGCAAGTAAGGTGAAGAAGAATGGGCGTGGTTGGATCCCTCTGTGATGAGGGATCAGAAGGAGGTTCTTCCAAGTTCAAACAGCTGATCACATTCCTTCCTCATCAATGTATCACTCCACTTGTACTTATTACTTGTTACAGTACAAAGAATGTATAACAAGATCTTTTCATTTTAATAAATGCATTCAAAAGCATAATTTTGTATCACTGCCAAAAATCCAATATTTTTCTCATTGTATTTAACCATTAGCACATTTTTAAGTGTATGTGCTTAAAAATGTGATTTCGGGCCACCCAAAATCATCCTATTTACCAATGTCACATGGCACAACATGATAAACACTGCATTCAAATATATTCTTAGGTTTCTTTTTATTCTCCCAGTGTATAGGAAAAGCAAAAATACGATGAGGACTTCCCTGGTAGTCCAGTGGTAAAGAATCAGCCTGCCAATGTGGAAGACCCAGGTTTGATGCCTGATCCGGGAAGTTCCCACATGCCATGGGGCAACTAAGCCCATGCGGACGGTGTGCTCAATCGTGTCCGACTCTTTGAGACCCCATGGACTGTCGCCCGCCAGGTTCCTCTGTCCATGGAATTTTCCAGGCAATAATACTGGAGTGGGTTGCCATTTCCTATTCCAGGGGATCTTCCCAACCCAGGGATTGAACCTATGTCTCTTCCATTTCCTGTCTTAGCCAGAGGATTCTTTACCACTATGCCACCTGGGAAGCCTGTGGAAGACCTGGTGCAGCCAAAAAAAAAACAAACAAAAAAACCCCACCCAATTTATAATACTTAAAAAAAAAAATCTGATGAACATGGTTTTTGCTTTCAGCAATACTGCATACTTACAGGTATTTAGAACTGAATTATAATTACAGTAATTGCCCTGGAGTCTTCTCCAGCTTGGAAAAGCCTGCACTGCTGCAGGGGTACAGGGTTATTAACAACTATGCCCTGCTTTGCTGCAGCTCACTATAGGCTTCCCAGAGAACCCACATATGGGTCACTTCCTTCACCCTCAGGCAGGTGTTGGCTTGCCAACTGACCCCGTACACAGGGGACAAGATGAGACCCAAGAAAGAGGCAGCCACTCCAGACTCATAGGTGGCAGGTTTAAAAAGCAAGGGAATTTACAAGGCTTATCTCTTTCTCTTTTTTAAAAGTCTTAGCATCTTTTACTCATTTAAAAAAAAAAAAAAGAAAGAACCTACTTACAAATTTGTCTTGGGCAGCTGTAAGATGAATAGATCTAGGCATCTGTCTGCCAGAATCTTAGTTTTAACAGATACCCTGTCCAGACAGGCTCAACTCTTCAGTCTCTCAAAGATACATCAGGGCAAAGCTGCCAATATGAAAACAGTGGGAGGAATGTACATTTCAAGGACACAGGAGCTTCAAATGGCTTGGGGCCTGCCGTGGTTCAGCTCGGGGGTCATACGGAGATCTCATCCTCTCCAAGACCTCCTCATCACTTTCCTAGGGATCCCACCCCTTAGCATCTTAATCAGGCTTCCTCACCAGCTCTTGGACCCTAATCTTGGCGCCCTCCTCGCTTTGCAAAAGGGCTCTCCGAGGTCTCCAGTCGACCATCTAGTTCCCCCAGATTATCTGCCGGCCCTGGGGTAAACAGAACAGGGGACTCTGCAGTCTTTCTCTGACCCCAGTTCTTCCCACTTTCTAACTTAAACTTCAGCCATCTAACTTAAACTTCAGCCATCAGCCTCTTCCGCCCCAAGAGGAAGTCAGCCGGCTGTGCGTCTGGGAGGGTGGCTCTGCAGACACGCACATCGGACCAGCCAGCATGTTGGTGGCGTCCTGTACCCCAGCAGCCGTTTGCACGCATCTGACACTCAGGACACCCCTCCCCACGTAGGGGTCGATGGCCTGCCCGGGATTTCCCTTCTGTGAATGCCTCTTTCCCAAGAGCCATTACTTCGGTCTCCAGGATGGCTTGCCACACCTTGCTTTGCAAACCGCCAGTAACACAGAGCACAAGGAGAGACCCCAGAGCGAGGTAAACCCCTCCAGACCAGCAGGTGGCGGTTTTAATAAGTGAAGCAACTTAATTATGAGGCTGGTCTTGAGAGGTCACAAGAGAGATCTTGGCACCTGCCACTGGAATCTTGGTTTATACAGACACTTCACTTGGTTTAGGCTCATATCCGGTCCAGGTGATCAGAACACCTCGCTTTCTCAAGGCTACATCCCTGGAGCAGCTCCTGCTGCAGGAACGGTGGACAGGAAGTATCCTCCAAGGACAGAGGAAAGGGTGAGGACCCTCCGACTGCTGATTGCCAGGGTCCACTCCGTGGGCCAGCCAGTAGTCTCCTCCTGTTGATGACCTGTTTCATCCGCAAGTAACGCACTTGCTCTGTTTTACATACGAGGACACTCAGACCTTGGACATTTACCAGCTTGTCTGTTCTGCCCAGAAAACGAGATGGAGCTGAGATGGTAAGTCATGTTTTCCTCCAAGTGTGGCATAACTCACTGAGGAGATGTAGGAGAATCAGATAGTGTACCATCCAGGAAGGTCTTCATTCTTGTCAACGGGAATGTCTTCTATCTGCATCCCTCTGCTCTCTTGGTTTGTGTGGATCAAGCAACACTCAGCTGACTTGTCCTGCTGAGATTTTTCTTTTTAAGCCAGTGGTTCTGAGTGTGTATTAGAAACACTTGGGATGCTTTAAAACTATATGGAATCCTGAGCAACACCCCCCCCCCCCACATACACACAGAGATACTAGTTTTATTNCTATCTGCATCCCTCTGCTCTCTTGGTTTGTGTGGATCAAGCAACACTCAGCTGACTTGTCCTGCTGAGATTTTTCTTTTTAAGCCAGTGGTTCTGAGTGTGTATTAGAAACACTTGGGATGCTTTAAAACTATATGGAATCCTGAGCAACACCCCCCCACATACACACAGAGATACTAGTTTTATTGATGGAGTGGTACCTAGAAATTGGTGTTGAGAAACACAAGCACTCCAGGTGACTCTAAGGTGCTTCTTGGTTTGAGAACCACTGCTTTGCCAGCACTGATACAACCCAGGATCTTGTTAGAAATTTAGAATACCAGGCTTCCCTTATTGTTCTTAATCAAGATCTGCCCAGGAACATTCTCTCCATATTATTCGTGTGAGCATTAAAATTTGAGAAGTACTTCACCATAAGGGCAGGTGTCTACCTTGTGCATTTTTACTAGGGATGTAGTTTATCTGTTACAGCATTCTATCTGAGGTTGAAAACTGAACTGACCCTGAAAAAAAAAAAAAAGGTTGAATCAATATAGCAGTCTTACAATTTAGACCTGAAGAGGCATGTTTGACCTTGATCTCATCCAATGGACTGAAGTGTCACGGTTTTTCTGCTGCTCATTTGTGTCTGACTCTTGGTGACCCCATGGATCCCACCTGGCTCCTCTGTCCACAGGATTTCCCAGGCAGGAATACTGGAATGGGTTGCCATTTCCTCCTTCAGGGGGATCTTCTCGACCCAGGGATAGAACCCATATCTCGTGCATTGGCAGGTGAATTCTTTACCACTGAGCTACCTGGGAATCCCTGAGTATCATGATAGAGCAATCCAAAATTTAGCACATAGTCTTGAGTAGGATGGGGTCCTTATAGACTGTTCCTTAACTTGAATGTTAATTGGGACCCTAGATGGTTATTAGTCTTAGTGGAAAGAGGCTTGGGAATTAAGCCTCTTGATGAAAGTGAAAGAGGAGAGTGAAAAAGTTGGCTTAAAGCTCAACATTCAGAAAACTAAGATCATGGCATCCAGTCCCATCACTTCATGGGAAATAGATGGGGAAACCGTGGAAACAGTGTCAGACTTTACATTTTGGGCTCCAAAATCACTGCAGGTGGTGATGGCAGCCATGAAATTAAAAGACGCTTACTCCTTGGAAGCAAAGTTATGACCAACCTAGACAGCATATTAAAAAGCAGAGATATTACTTTGCTAACAAAGGTCCATCTTGTCAAGGCTATGGTTTTTCCAGTGGTCATGTTTGGATGTGAGAGTTGGACTATAAGAAAGCTGAGTGCCAAAGAATTGATGCGTTTGAACTGTGGTGTTGGAGAAGACTCTTGAGAGTCCCTTGGACTGCAAGGAGATCCAACCAGTCCATCCTAAAGGAGATCAGTCCTGGGTGTTCATTGGAAGGACTGATGCTAAAGCTGAAACTCCAATATTCTGGCCACCTTATGCAAAGAGTTGACTCATTGGAAAAGACCTTAATGCTGGGAGGGACTGGGGGCAGGAGGAGAAAGGGACAACAGAGCATAAGATGGCTGGATGGCATCACTGACTCAATGGACATGAGTTTGAGTGAACTCTGGGATTTGGTGATGGACAGGGAGGCCTGGCGTGCTGTGATTCACAAAGAGTCGAACACGACTGAGCAACTGAACTGAACTGTGCTTGTTGCATGATCCTAGGTAAATAACCTCTGAACTTTTCACTGCTCATGTGAAATAAACTAATGCATGTGAATTGACTGATGCAGGCTAGAGGCTCATTGAATGGCAGCTCAGATGCTACAAGTTGTGTAATCTGGAGAAAACATTGAAAATTGGTGGAAGTCCTTTTTCTCATCCTTAAAATGGGAAGAAAGACGGTAGAGATGTCTTAGTATTATGTGACAAGATACTTTTTAGCAGGATGCCTGATAGCTGAAAAATGCTCAGTAAAGATTTGTTATCTTCATCAGTATTACCATCATCATCATCACTTCCTTTCATTTATGGCATATGTATTTAAGATGGGTCTTGATTTAGGAATTTGGGCCTAAAGACAAAAATTGGAAATTCTTATTGCTTTTGGTCTTTCCTGCTTTTTCCTTCCCTTCTCCCCCAATTGGTTAAGCTATATTTCCTTTGTTTCCTTCTTTTCTCTGATATACCTAGACAATGTCACCCTCATTTCCTTCATATTCCACATCATGATTGTGTTCTTAATGATCATCTCCCCCAATGTCTAGCAACGGGAATGAAAGCGAGATTTGACAAGGGGATAATCCTGGTGAGAGGCCAAGATTTTAATCACCAGGAAGAAACTGGCAATGATCACAGTCATCAGGGAAGCACGCCTGAAAAGTACATGAAAATGATGCGATTTCACTTAGTAACAAAAATGGAGGCAGGAACTGGGCCAAAGCAAGAAAATCAAGTTTAGAGATGAAAGATGGTAGAAGACCCATCTCTGTATCTCCCGGGCTCTAAGAAGCAAGATCTTAACTCCAGGCAGCAGCCCATCCTGTAGGATTGTATTTCTCAGCCTGGATTCCCCCTGACTTCCTCAGCCTTGACTCTACGCCTTTTTGAAAAAATAGACACTTCCAAAAGAACAAATTACTTAGCCGTTTCCCTCCCAGCTTTTGCCCCACCCTGCAGCCGCCTCTCTACTGCACAGAATTACCCAATTATCTTCTAAATTATAAAAGGGAGATCTTCCCCACCAACTGTTGGTGGCAGGGCCAGGATGCACTGTGTTGCGAAATGGTAGCCAAAAAAAAAATAAAAATTGTAAACAAAAGAATCCCAAGGAACAGGGGGCAAGCTGTCCATATATGCCCATCCCAACAGCTTCAATCAAAGGCGAATTGCTTCCCCAGTCAATGAAGCCAGTGCAACTAATAAACTCAGGCGCTAATTGCTGGCTGCAGATGTATTAACTGGAGCAAATGCAGTGCCAGCAACCATTAATTATCTAATGAGGCCAGCAGTCTTCTGATGAGGTGGGGGCTGATTAAATATTAAAGTGTGGCATATGGAAAGTGCCAGGAACAAAAGATTTCAATCTGAAAAGAAAAAAAAAAAAGAATGAGCAAAGAGGAGGGGGAAAAAAGAGTTCTTTCTTTCTGTTTTTCAAGACAAGAGCCATCCCTGTGTCTGAAAGGTAATTAAAGTCCCATCGCTAGCAAAAGTCTCAAAGTGAGTTCGGTGAATCTGACTTCTGAAGCTTTAGCGCAGATGAAAAGGTTTCACATTAAAAGAGGGTGACAAAAACATTCTGATGTAAAAGCAGTTGCCTCTTTGTTTAACCCTTAGAGCTGAGGTGAATGCCTGCTGTTCAGCTATTTCTTCTGCTTTTCATTCAGTGGAAGTGAACCTTCTGAGTGCATCAAACCACAGGCAGGTTCATGGATAAGGTCCCTGTGGAAGCTGTTCCCAGCTTGGTTTTTAAGCTTTCTTGTAGCGCTTGCATATTAAATCATAAAAGGAATTACTTCCTACAGGGCACTAGCCAGCCTCCAGGCACCCTGCCAAGCCCTCGACACGTATGATCTCATTTTATCCACACAATAACTTGCAAGATAGGTAGTTATTCGCCACCATTTATAAGGCAAGACATTTGAAGCTGTAAGGGGTAAAGTGACTTGCTCAAGGTCATGTCACTCGCAGGGAGGAGATCTAAGTATTACATCCAGGGCTTTTACTCTAAATGTTTCACTTATAATCATTGCATCAAATCCACCCCCTCCCCCAATAAGGGCAGTTTAATTGTCAAGTGATAACAGGGAGTCATTTTTTTTTTTAATTAGTTTTTCATTGGAGAATATGTTGTGTTAGATTCTGCTGTACAGCAAAGTGAGTCAGTTATACAGACACATATATCCATGCTTGTTTAGATTCCATTCCCATGTAAGTCATTACAGAGTATTGAATAAAGTTCTCTGTGCTATTCAGTAGGGTCTTATTAGTTATATACTCTGTAAATAGTAGTGTGTATACGCCAGTCCCAATCTCCCAATTTATCCTTCCCTGCACTTTCCTCTCTGGTAATCACAAGTTTCTTTTCTACATCTGTGACTCAGTTTTTGTTTTCTAAATAGGTTCATTTGCACCATTTCTTTTGATTCCACGTACAAGTGATACCATATGATATTTGTCTATTTGTGTTTGAGTTACTTTACTCAGTATGACAACCTCTAGGTCCATTCATTTGCGGCAAATTGCATTCTTTTGTTCATTTTTGTGGTTAGTATTCCACTGTATATTTCTTCCACATCTTCTTTATTCCTTCACTGATGAACATTTAGGTTGCTTCCATGTCCTGGCTGTAGTGAACTTTGGGGAGCTGCAATGAAAACACTGGGGTGCATGCATCCTTTTGCATTATGGTTTTCTTCAAATATACACCCAGGAATTGGATTGCTGGATCAAATGGTAAGTCTAGTTTTAGTAGGAAGACTTCCTTATGTGAGACTTGCTTCCAGTAGAAAAGTAGGAAACAGGTTTAATGGGTTTTCTGATGGTCCCTTGCAAAGGCCCACCTTTCAAAAGGGATTGAAATGTAAATATAGGGGTTCTTCTCTAAAGCTCTGACTCCTGAGAAGATTTGGGATGACCAGATGTACAATTTTCAAGGTCTGAAGTATTTCCTGGGATAGACAGCATTTTAGTGATGAAATCAAGACAGTCCTAGGCAAATTGGGATGGCTGTTTACCCGAATTTGTTGTTGTTTTTGGTTACTCGCTAAGTCGTTGTTATGCCCAAGTCACGAAATCTCCCAGTGACCACCAGGGAGCTGATATCTGATGCAAAAGCAAGAGAGTTTTTATTACCAAGCTCGAGCTGGGGCTCCCACTGATACCAACACAGCAGCTATAGGGAGGAGCCCTGAGCTCTGGGTTACATTGCTTATATAGGGTATTTTCGCAGGAGACATTTGAAAAGTGGGAGTTTCCGGGTTGGGAGATGTCTAACTGGTTACCTTCTGTGGAAGGGTTAGGTGTTGGGTTCTGATTAGTTCCCATTTCCCGGGCTGGCCACAGGTTCTGATTGGTTCCCATTACCTAGGTAGATCACGAATTCCTGAACGTCAAGTCAGGAGATTCTGGTCTGGGGTTCAATTGGCTCGAGGGTGGTGGGGTGAGGTCAGGGGGTTTCCAAAGGCTCTTTTCCCAGAACCTTACAAAATGGAGTTTTTCTGTTAACAAAATGGAGTAGCTTAGATTCTTCATTCCCCCCTTCTCTAGGATCCAGGACAGACCCAATCATGGGTCTGGGGTCAGCTCTATATTGTCTCCCACTAAGGAGACCGTTGGCAAGGCCGTATATTGGGATCTGTGCACCATGAGATGCACTGCGTTGATGCCGCTTTTAATGAAAGCCACCAATTAATTTAGTAAGCATGGCCCGAGGTTGAGTAGCAGTAACAAAATAATCAGGGACCCTACCAAGGAAGATATGAGAGTTGTGAACCAGGGGGATGAGTTGAACCAGGATTTAAAACAATTTTGAGACATTTTTCTTTCTCTCTGACTCAGCCCTTCTCTTATCTTGGCCAGGGACTCCCTGACTACCCCCGAGTGATTCACATAAAAATGACATTCTTCCCCTAACGCAGCACATAGGCCCCCTGAGAGACTTTATACTCAAGATACTTCTTGGGAATTGGGGCAGAGGTCTCTTTCTTCTGTAATTTCTTCCTGCTGTGCATGGGCGTAGGCCTGCCTAGCAGAGCACAAGTCTCTCTCTACCTGATATAAGTTGGGGTTTTCCACATTTGAAACCAGCTTCTGTCCTTGTAGTAACAGCAATTTAGTTGGCCCCTCTCAGAGATGAAATAGACAAGGGCCAAACAGGAGACCTAACAGGATGGTCATCTCTGGTCCCTGGAAACAGAAGGCAACATTTGGGATGAGGGTTGCAGGGTTTGTGACCCTTTCTGATTGGTTGGTGGTGAGGCAACAGAGCTGTGCTCCAGGAATCTTGTGTTCCGTCTGAAGTTACCATCTTCCACCTGGGTGGGGGCTCAAAGACATCGTTTTGAAAATGGCGGCATCCAAGCCTGACATGACTCAGAAACCTCAAGTGTTTCGCAATACAGGGTCTAATCTGAAAGTACACCCATAGCATCACCTAGTTATTTCCCAGAATATCTGAACCATAGCTACTCTATTTTGACTTTTAATTGTAAACTTTTCCTTAATAGCCAAAGCAGATTTCACTGTTAATGACGTCAGTGTTTCTCTAGGTATGAGAAGATGCAAGAATTGGGACTCATAAAATCTTTTACTGAAAAGATCTAACTATCTGAAGGACTGTTCTGCCAGTTTTTCCCAGAGCACAGAACGCCTCATTCTTGATTTTCACCCTGAACTCCTTTCAGGGGCGCTGAAAGTCGGCAGTTGCAGCGGTCATGATTTGATCTTTGTAGATGTAGATGGCGAGTGTCAGTCTTCAGTTGGCAGAGCCCCTTTTTGCTCATAAACTTGACCATGATTTTGCGAGGGGGCATTTCATGACCATTTTATCCCATGGTGCTGAGACTGTCCATTCTCAGGTTTGGCAAAGATTCTGTTGACAGGCCACTCAATGTGCTGTTACTGGACTAGGACATAAAACAGTATCCAAAATTCTCTGGACCACCTGTCTTACTAGCTTCTTGGTCCAGGAAAATATTCCCTCTTGTTGCTTCTTGCCATATCTAGAGTTACACTGTTACTNTTCACTGTTAATGACGTCAGTGTTTCTCTAGGTATGAGAAGATGCAAGAATTGGGACTCATAAAATCTTTTACTGAAAAGATCTAACTATCTGAAGGACTGTTCTGCCAGTTTTTCCCAGAGCACAGAACGCCTCATTCTTGATTTTCACCCTGAACTCCTTTCAGGGGCGCTGAAAGTCGGCAGTTGCAGCGGTCATGATTTGATCTTTGTAGATGTAGATGGCGAGTGTCAGTCTTCAGTTGGCAGAGCCCCTTTTTGCTCATAAACTTGACCATGATTTTGCGAGGGGGCATTTCATGACCATTTTATCCCATGGTGCTGAGAATGTCCATTCTCAGGTTTGGCAAAGATTCTGTTGACAGGCCACTCAATGTGCTGTTACTGGACTAGGACATAAAACAGTATCCAAAATTCTCTGGACCACCTGTCTTACTAGCTTCTTGGTCCAGGAAAATATTCCCTCTTGTTGCTTCTTGCCATATCTAGAGTTACACTGTTACTATCATCGCTCTCATATGGGACTATATATTATTCTATTAGAGGCCTCACACACATATTTGACAGTATAAGAAAGAGCAATTTTGTAAAACAGGTGATATACAAATAACATAGCCAGTAGTATTAGTAAAGTCACAAGTAAGACTTATGTTAAGAACTTCCATTAGATGTAGCCCAGTATATCTTCAGGTTATCTGACTTAGTCTGCCCCGTAGAATCTTTATCTTCCAGGGAAATTATATATTGGCACCATCTATAAGGCACATAGCCCAGTTTTTTAATTGTTACTAGACTGATTATCTTTAGTATGATTTATATATTTTTTCCAATACAGAGGAGACTTTAAACTATTAATTGGCCCAGTGAGGGGATCCTATCTAGTAATACCACAGTGACCTGAATATGACTATAATTTTTTTTTTTAAGTAAATTTTCTCAGGGCCAATCAGTTAGAGTCTGGTAGTAGAGAAATTTACCAAGGTAACCCAGAACTAGACACAGGTAATTGGCCACAAACCCAACAATTGGATTGATTTTTAAAACTAGCATAGGATCAGGCCTATGATAGAAAAGCATTTGACTTATATGCAAAGGTCTAAGAAGATTTTTTTTTTAAGTAAATTTTCTCAGGGCCAATCAGTTAGAGTCTGGTAGTAGAGAAATTTACCAAGGTAACCCAGAACTAGACACAGGTAATTGGCCACAAACCCAACAATTGGATTGATTTTTAAAACTAGCATAGGATCAGGCCAATGATAGAAAAGCATTTGACTTATATGCAAAGGTCTATGAAATCAAGAAAACATAAATGATCATACGAGTCAGGTCCAGCATCTTGGGGAAGCTGTCTACCTCTGATGTCGTTGTCTTCTCATCCTGGTGTAGTTTTAGTGTAGTTTCTCCTGATAAAAAAAAGTCCTTCCATCCATGTTGGAGACACTCCCTAAAATTATGTCTTTTTCCAGTCCTGGTTGCAGGTCATGAGGCATATGATCTTCATCCAAAGATAGATTACTGAGATAAGCTTCAGAAATAAACTTAGGGTGTTTTTTAAGAATTTAATTAAATTTTACATTAATATTACAAAACAACAAAGAACTATCTAGGAGATGAGTCTTACTAGATGCAGACCTCCATTAACAAACTGGTATTTAATATTTTGAAATATCTTTTTTTCCTTAAAGTTACCCTTATTTTTATTAAATATAACCAAATTAAGGCTAGTTTGTTTGCAAAATAGGTCTATTCTCACTGATTTTGGTCTGGTGATTTTTATAACCATAATTGATTATAGGCTTTTTATTTTGCTGAAACATTTATAGAGTCTCAAACTGAACTTTTAAAATAAAACAGGGCTGGGAAACTCACACCAAAGACTTATCACAGATTTTGCCTAACAAATCTAGGTGAATTCTTCCCTTTTTAAGGTCTCAAAAATTTCTTGAGATTTTTGTACCCGTGAGATAACCTTCCTAACTCATTTGATAAACTTACTGGAAACCTAAGAACTTCCAATTTTTAGAGGAATCAGAAAATATAATTGTTTTATTTATAACATTTAATTTTACCAAAGTATTGTCATAATTTGTTTGAGAGGAAGATTTTCCCTACTCCCTGAAAACATAAGATTCAAACCCATGATTTTTCAGATAGAAACCATAAAAGTTATAAGCATATTCGCTGGTTCATTCAGTCCTTTTGTTAACTTTTGTGAAATCATCAGGTTTTCCATTAAAATACCAGGACATATCAGAATGTTACTCTCCATATAATTTCTAGGATATCTGTATTAGTTATTTTACCATACATTATAACATCAGTGGATTTATTATTCATTTGATAATCTTTTCCATGTAATTTAACCAACCAAATAAACACAGTTTAATATCTCTCTTTGGGATGTTCCAGGGGCCCTCTGAAGCACCCCAAAGTTAGCTAGAGATCAAAAGAACTTCAAAAGAGTTCTATTTAGGAAGTTTTCTTTCTTTTTTTTTTCTTCACTTGAGGTAATTTCCTTGTTGACAAACTTGTAACAGATATAATATTTAACTTATATTAAACCTAGGTACAATGAAAATATTTTACTTAAAGTTAATTACTCTAAGACATGTCTATATTAGATAGGTCAACAAACAAACAGTAATATCAGGTATTTAACATTAAATATTTTCCAGTTCCCATGAGCCTGGAGTTTATTGTTTAATTTAGAATTACTTGATTTGTAAGTGCTTACCTTTTTTTAAGCCAAATAAATACAGCTCATATAAAGTTAACCTCAAAAATATTACCCAGAGACAGAGACATACCAAGACATATTTAGACGGACACAGTGCAAGATCTAGCTTCAAGTCTTTTTTTTTTTTTTTTCCTCAGTGTCAGGAGTTAGAGATGGTCTAGATAAGTGTTCCCGAGAGCCCTGGTCTCAAGGCACAGGGAAAGAAAATCAAGTTCTAACAAAATGGTGGCAGGTCTAAACCAAATGGTGGCCAGACAAAGCAAAATGGCCATCAAAAATCACAACACAGAACACAAAGTTAAAACACACATAGATAAACCTGGCAGTCCTCATCAAAGTGAAAGTGAAGTTGCTCAGTCGTATCCGACTGTTTGCGATCCGTGGACTGTAGCCCACGAAGCCTTTCCGTAAATACAGTCTCTCAGCAAACCTCCTATACAGACACAGAACTTCAGATCCAAGTACTAACATCAAAGATTTCAAGGGAGGAAAGGAAGCCAGGTTGAAAAAGAAGGGGGAGAGGGGGGCAAAAGGGGTGGCTTTACAGACATCTCCTGCCACCTACAGACACCCAGGCATTACGGGACTTTTCCCTGGGCCTCCAGAAAAGGGAGGACTGGAACTCGGCCCTACCAGAAATCAGTTCCAGAATTCTAGTTCTCTGCCAAGAGGAGGTGATCAGTCTCCAATCCTCAGCTCAGGCTGAGGGCCCTTCGACCAGATTCCTGCGTCCAGGACCGGGGGACTATAAAAATAGGGAAGGATAGGAAGGGTTATGGCACCCCACCCCAGTACTCTTGCCTGGAAAATCCAATGGACAGAGGAGCCTGGTGGGCTGCAGTCCATGGGGTCGCTAACAGTCAGACAGACTGAGTGACTTCACTTTCACTTTTCTCTTTCATGCATTGGAGAAGGAAATGGCAACCCACTCCAGTATTCTTGCCTGGAGAGTCCCAGGGATGGGGGAGCCTGGTGGGCTGCTGTCTATGGGGTCACACACAGTCGGAGACGACTGAAGTGACTTAGTAGCAGCAGGAAGGGTTAAGGAGAGGAAAAAGAGAGGGAAGGGGAGAGAGATCGATAAAATCTCTTGTTCCTTACCGATTGAGGCACTCTGGCCAGTTGTCCGAGTCAGGAGGAGACCAGGGACAAAAGGGTCCCAGTTGCGGCCGCTGGGTCTGGTCCATTGGCAGGTAAGCTGGCCCCTGAGTACCCCGAGTGGTCAGGATGTCAGTCTCAGCGAAGAAGAGTCCCCACAGAGTGACCATTTGTTGCAGGAAGAGGGACCCCTTCCAGGGCCCAAAACTGGGCTCTTGTCTAACACTTGGAAATGAATTGTCTCAGGAGACACATGTGCTGACAAAGCAAGAGATTTTATTGGAAAAGGGCACCCAGGTGGAGAGCAGCAGAGTAAGGAAACCCAGGAGAACTGCTCTGCCTCATGGCTCACATTGTACACGCGGTATCTCCTTTAGACCTTTCCCGAACTCTTCCAGTTGGTGGAGGCTTATTAGTTCCATATTCCTTATCAGGATCTCCTGTCATAAAGCAACTCATGCAAATGGTTACCATGGTGCCTGGCCAGGGTGGGCGGTTTCAATCAGTGTGCTTCCCCTAACAGTTCCGCCCCTGCAAGATGGGGTATAGAGGCGCCATTGGTTCAGGCTCCTTGGGATTCTTTGGGTTCTTTCCTACACATGTTGCCAACACCTGAGCAGTAGAAAATCCCTGTTGAGGCAAAAAAGGTTTTACCCAAGGAGGGGGGGCTTGGTCAGGGTGTCCGATCTGCAGTCAGAAGATGATATCTCAGACTCCGTGTACAGTTCTCAAGTCAAAGGTAACTTCCTAGGGCCAGCCTACATGGAAGGTCGGCCATTCTGCAGTGCAAAAAGTGATTAATTTATTCCTTTTAATTTCTACACTGAGGTCATGAGTGCACATCTTGACCTCCTTAAAATTATCAGTAACCAAGGATAGAGGTGTGGGGCTATAATGGCATTGCCCCATCATCCCTGGATCAATCAGATGTTGGTAAATTAACACAGACAATATGAACAGCCACACAGACAGACAGAGAGACAGGAGAAATACACCTCTGGAGGTAAAACCGAATGACGACTGCCTCCGGCCGTTCAGCGGGAGCAACCCGCTATAGTCTACAGAGAACAGGGGCACTCCATCCCCCGCGCCGGGGTCGGGGATGTCTCCCAACGACCCCCCACTGGTGACTCGTCAGCGCGTCCGCCTGAGTCATATACCGGTCTCAGAAACCAGGCCCATTCAGAAACGAAAAGAAAGACAGAAAAAAGCTTACCAGCTGCAGATGACTCTCCGGATCGGTCTTCCCGTGGAGCCCATGGGAGATCCCGGACGAGCCTCCAAATGTTATGCCCAAGTCGCGAAATCTCCCAGTGACCACCAGGGAGCTGATATCTGATGCAAAAGCAAGAGAGTTTTTATTACCAAGCTCGAGCTGGGGCTCCCACCGTTACTGACGCAGGGNTGACTCTCCGGATCGGTCTTCCCGTGGAGCCCATGGGAGATCCCGGACGAGCCTCCAAATGTTATGCCCAAGTCGCGAAATCTCCCAGTGACCACCAGGGAGCTGATATCTGATGCAAAAGCAAGAGAGTTTTTATTACCAAGCTCGAGCTGGGGCTCCCACTGATACTGACACAGCAGCTATAGGGAGCCCTGAGCTCTGGGTTACATTGCTTATATAGGGTATTTTCGCGGGAGACATTTGAAAAGTGGGAGTTTCTGGGTTGGGAAACGTCTAATTGGTTACCTTCTGTGGAAAGGTTAGGTGCTGGGTTCTGATTGGTTCCCATTTCTCGGGCTGGCCACGGGTTTTGATTGGTTCTTATTACTTGGGTAGACCACGAATTCCTGAACGTCAAGTCAGGAGATTCTGGTCTGGGGTTCGAAGGGCTCGAGGGTGGTGGGGTGAGGTCAGGGGGTTTCCAAAGGCTTTTTTCCCAGAACCTTACAAAATGGAGTTTTTCTGTTAACAAAATGGAGTAGCTTAGGTCCTTCATTATGTCGAGCTCTTTTGGGACCCCATACACTGCAGCCCACCAGGCTTCTCTGTCTGTGGGATTTCCCAGGCAAGAATACTGGTGTGGGTTGCCATTTTCTTCTCCAGGGGATCATCCCAACCCAGGGATTGAACCTTATCTCTTGCTTGGCAGGTGGATTCTTTACCACTGAGCCACCTGGGAAGTCCCAGATACAGAAGAAAGTTTTTTCCAGGTCCCTTTGATTAAGAGCCCAAGTTATGTTTAAGTGGAATTTTCAAAACAGGTTTCAATCAAGATTTCATTCAAGAAAGATATAACTAACCAGCAAGGATGTAGAAAAAGATGACATTTGGAGTGAACAGAATTTTTATCCCATATTTGCCTCTATCTGCTTATTCAGTTCAGTTCAGTCGCTCAGTCGTGTCCGACTCCTTGCGACCCCATGAATGGCAGCATGCCAGGCCTCCCTGTTTATCACCATCTC
>SJYX01018717.1:770803-781455 GCA_006410675.1 Oreotragus oreotragus
TATTTATCTTTAATTGGAGGATAATTGCTTTACAATATTGTTTTGGTGTGCCATACATCAACATGAACCAGCCAGAAGTACACATATGTTCCCTCCCTCTACAACCTCCCTCCCACCTCCCACCCCGTCCACCCCCTAGGTTGCCACGGAACCCTGGGTTGAGCTCCCTGCATCACACAGCAGATCCTCACTAGCTATTTTACATGTGGTAGTATACATGTTTCCACACTATTTGCACAATTCGTCTCATCCTCTCCTTCCCACACTGTGTCCAAAATTGTGTTCTCTATGTCTGTATCTCCATTGCAGCTCTGCAAATAGGTTCATCAGTACCATAGGTTGTGTGTGTTTGTGTGTGTGTGTGCGTGTGTGTATCAGCCACTCAGTTGTGTCTGACTCTTTGCATCCCTGTGGACTGCATCTTGCCAGGCTCCTCTGTCCATGGAATTCTTGAGGCAAGAATACTGGAGTGGGTTGCCATAACCTCACCAGGGGATCTTCCCAAGCCATGCCATTTCTTCAGTGATTCTCCACAATCCTATGACATATACATTATCATATCTTCTTTGAACCAGTGGGAAAGTGGAAATCCAGGGTAGTCTAGCAACAAGTAGGTAGGACCAGGAATTAGAATGGTCCTGTCTGTCCTCGAAAATCCACTGACTGATGCTACCTGTCCATTCCAAAGTCCTATCAACATACTCTAGCATCCTAAGAAGAGACAGGGCATTTGCTTCCTATTATCTCACAAAATCAGATTATAAATTAGAAAACTGCATCCAATAACTCTAGACAGATGTTTAGTTTTATCTCCCTCTTTCCCTCCCTCATTCCACCCTGCCAAGAGAAGCATGTTCTTTGGAAGTTTTGTGTGTAGATGAATTGTCATTTAACTGCCGATTCCCCCTCCTCACGCATCACACAAAAGGCCTCATAGAGGGCTTGGTCATAAAATGGGATTGTTTTATTTTTAATGTTTATGGCAGGAGAGGACCAAGTTGAAAATCAAACACATGGGTCTCACGACTTTAATCAGGAGGAAACTTGCTAATAGATTTTTTTTTCAAACTTTAAATTTAACAACTTAACAACTTGGCAATTTAATTAACTTTTTAAACACAACATAAACCAGCCCGTGGGACTTTGTGCTGCCGTACTTAATTGTGGCAAACAGCCTAAGAAGTGGGAAGAAAAACAGATGAGACACCTTTATGGCAAAAGAGGCACCATCTGTAGTTAGCAGCGAGGATGTTTTGTCACAATCTATCCCCAGCAAGTGTAACTCAGGACTTGAAAATAGCTCTCTGCTGGCTTTTCCTTGAGAGTATAACCGTGGCATCACACAACCATTAGGGGAAAATAATAACAGCTGCATAGTAGGAGAATTTATTCCTGGTGAGTGCTAGGATGGACTTGCATATACTTTGAATTAATGAAATAATTTGACAAATAGGTCTTTGTGTTCTCCTTCGGTCTCTTGTGTCTCTTTATTACCCCATGGACTACAGCACACCAGGCTTCTTTGTCCTCTACTATCTCCCAGAGTTTGCTCACATTCATGTCCATTGAGTCCATCTCATCCTCTGTTGCCCCCTTCCCCTCCAACCCTCAATCTTTCCCAGCATCAGGGTCTTTTCCAGTGAGTCAGTTTTTCACATCAGGTGGCCGAAGTGTTGGAGTTTCAGTTTCAGCATCAGTCCTTTCAATCAATAATCAGGGTTGATTTCCTTTAGGATTGACTCGTTTGATCTCCTAGCATTCCAAGGGACTCTTGAGTCTTCTCCAACACCGCAATTCAAATGCATCAATTTTTTTGGAGCGAACAAGATGGTGGAGGAGTAGGTGGACGTGGAGTACATCTCTCTCCATGGATACATCAGGAATGCACCTTCAGACACAGAAATGCATGCACAGCAGCAGCTAAGAGCAGACAGGAGTACCTGACCAGCGGAAAAGAATACATAGACCCACGTAAAACTCAGTAGGATGAACAAATGCATCAGTTTTTTGATGCTCAGCTTTCTTTATGGTCCATCTCTCACATCCCTACATGACTACTGGAAAACCCATAGCTTTGACTATACAGACCTATGTTGGCGAAGTAATGTCTCTGCTTTTTAATACGCTGTCTAGGTTTGTCGGAGCTTTTGTTCCAGGACCAAGCATCTTTAAATTTCATGGCTGCATTCATGGTCCACAGTGATTTTGGAGCCCAAGAAAATGAAAGTTGTTACTCTTTCCACTTTCCCCCTGCTATTTGCCATTACGTACTTCCTATTACAGTTATTTTAAGGAAGAAACAAACAAGCAATAGCTATGCTCCCAAAGTACTTAAAGTCAAGAGGGAGAAGATAGGTATTAAACCAGTAAACAAAAACGCAGCATTGCTCTCATTTACAGATCATCCTGATCACTTTGTTGTCTGCCAGGACATCTACACCTGAAGCCAGGTAGATTTTATTATTCACCCATCATCGAAAGAAAAGGCATCAGGGAGGGGTTAACAGAAATTGCTTGAGGTCCCAGAACTAATTTACACGGCTAATAGTCATACCTGGGTTTCCTCACCCAGAGCCACAAAGCCAATGTTTGCCAAATTTGAGTCATTTGTGTGTCCCATAGCTACCTCTTCTGCCGTTCCGTGTACCACTGAAACTAGTATTTATTTAATTTTTGTCTTAATGTAAGGTAGCCCTATTTTCAGCAGCAAGATATTTTAGATTGGTGGTTTGATTTACCCAAGGTCACGTGGCTGGTAGGGGACCGGTCCAAGACTCAAATAACTGCCTCAAAATTTCATGACCTTCTTTTAGGAAATCGTTACTGTTCAGTTGTGATGTCCAACTCTCTGTGACCCCATGGACTGCAGCACGCCAGACTTCCCTGTCCTTCACCATCTCCTAGAGTTTGCACAAACTCATGTCCATTGGGGCTTCCCTGGTGGCTCAGAGGTTAAAGCGTCTGCCTCCAATGCGGGAGACCCGGGTTCGATCCCTGGGTTGGTAAGATCCCTTGGAGAAGGAAATGGTAACCCACTCCAGTACTCTTGCCTGGAGAATCCCATGGATGGAGAAGCCTGGTAGGTTACAGTCCATGGGGTCACAAAGAGTCGAACACGACTGAGCGACTTCACCCACCCACCCATGTCCATTGAGTTGGTGATGTCATCCAACCATCTCCTCCTCTGTCACTCCCTTCTCCTTGTACCTTCAATCTTAGAAAATAAAAAAGGATAATCATATAAAAGTATTTCATGTTCTGTGGACTTCTGGACTTCCCTGGTGGTCCAGTGGTTAAGACTCTGTGCTTCCACTGCAGGGGGCACAGGTTCAGTCCCTGGTTGGGGAACTAAGATCCCACATGTTGTACAGTTTGGCCAAAAAAAAAAAAAATATGTTCTTTACTACATTTTTCCCTTTGTCAACTCAAAAGAGGTCAGAATTTTAAAAACAAGAACTTCTGCTAACAGGGGTTTCCCTGGTGGCTCAGTGGTAGAGGATCTGCCTGTCAATACAGGAGGTAGGGGTTGGATCCCTGGTCCAGGAAGATCCCACATGCCACAGAGCAACTAAGCCTGTGCATCATGACTACAGAGCCTGTGCCTTAGAGCCTGGACGCCACAACTGCAGAGCCCACGTGCTGCAACCACTGAAGCCTGGAGCCGGTGCTCTGCAACAAGAAAGGCCACTGCTGAGAAGGGGTACATCTGGAAAAGTAGCCCCTGCTCGCCACAACTAGAGAAAAGCCCATGCACCATAATGAGGACCCAGCCCAGCAAAAAATAAATACAACTATTAAAAAAAAATGAACTACTATAAGAACCTTCTAAAAGGCTGAGTTGGTTTTATGACTTCCTGTGTCAACAGATATATGATATTATAAGTGAAGCAAAATAAATAACAGTGCTTACTTTGGGGAACTAATAAGAAAGGGACCCCTGAAGAGTCCTCATTATTAGAAGTCTATTAAATTAAGAATGGAAGAGTTAAGCAAGATTTTCCAGGATCCTTCAGATAGAACGGCCCTGTCCACTCCAGAACCCTTGGTCTAAGGCTCTAAGGCTGTGTTATACTTCTTGTTATAACCTTGTCATCTCTAACTCAGCTCTTTGTTGTTACATCTCAACTCTCTTCCATCATGTCACACCTGGGTGCATTACTCTTCTCAGACTGTCATTTCCCAGGTCAACACTGACCAGTTTTACTGGACCAGGCTTCACTCCCCGCAAAGTTGCTAGAAAATAATTTTATCAGTGAAGGGTCTTCCCTACCTTATCCCAGACTTGTAGCAGATCAAGAGCCTGTAACTTATTCTCAAAAAAAAAAAAAAAAAAAAAAAAGAGCCTGTGACTTACTTTTTCGGATAGAAATAGCATGTTTCAATCATGGCTCTGTGGTTCCTATTACTTTTGTTATAATGATCAAGTACTTTATTCTTTTCTATTGAAGTATAGTTGATTTACAACGCTGTGTTAGTTTCAGGCATACAACAAAGTGATTCTCGCCAAGTCATGTCTGACTCTTTGTGACCCCGTTGACTGTAGCCCTCCAAGCTCCTCTGTCCGTGGGATTTCCCAGGCAAGAATACTGGAGTGGGTTGCCGTTTCCTTCTCCAGGGGATTTTCCCGACCCAGGAATTGAATCCGTGTCTCCTGCATTGCAGATGAATTTTTTAGTGACGCCCTATATATATGATACATAAAATACATAAAAATACGTNGCTCCTCTGTCCGTGGGATTTCCCAGGCAAGAATACTGGAGTGGGTTGCCGTTTCCTTCTCCAGGGGATTTTCCCGACCCAGGAATTGAATCCGTGTCTCCTGCATTGCAGATGAATTTTTTAGTGACGCCCTATATATATGATACATAAAATACATAAAAATACGTTACATACAATACATTATTATCAGATACTTAGTATAGTTCCCTGTAATATACAGTGGTTGTTTATCTATTTTATATATAGTAATGTGCATCTGCTCATCCCAAACTCCTAATTTATCCCTCCCCCACCCCTTTCCCCTTTGGTAACTATACATTTTTTTTTTTTCTGTATCTGTGAATAGTTAGATACTTTAGAAAAATGATTTTTCCCAGGAGTCATTCTGAACATCAACACTGTGAGGGATGTTGGTGGAAACAGCAGGGCCAAGTGGTCAAGGATCAGAATTCCTGCCCTGGATCAACCTGAATATCTCAGCCTTCCTTTGTTTTATGTGTTCCATTTCCAAGAAAATTAATTATGTTCTTGTTAAATCTGTGAGTGCTGTACTGTGTAAGCTAGGTTGCTCCAGTAGTGTCTGACTCTTGGCAACCCTACAGATCATAGCCGGCCAGGCTCCTATAAAATGAGAGATGTTGCTAATGGCCTGGCTTAGCTCTCATACATAGTGGTTCTGTTTCTCTCTCTCTGAACTTTTCTCTTATTTCCCTGAGGTATGGGGGAATACTGCTACAGTGCGAGAAAAACTTTCAAAGTCTTAGTGGCTCCTAAATAGACTCATTTAATCTACACAGGGATTTGAATCCTCACAGAAGACATTTTGCTTAATTAAGCCACATTCAAACATGAAAAAGTCATGTTCATACAATCTTGAGGATCAGATTTACAACGGCTGAACACCTCGATGGTGTGGATTAGTCTCAATTAGCCACCTCCTGATTCTTGGTGAGAAAAGGTCACCAGATTTTTCAGTCCTTTTGTTACTTAAAATTCAAGGCGGCCAACTCGACCAGAGTCTAATGTCTAAAAGGAGACCTGGTTTGTCAGGAAGACTTTGTGGAGCAAATAGGATGCATTCATTCATTTCACAAATATGTATTGAGCAGCTATGTCACCTTGTATATTAAATACAAGGGATGTAATTGGATAATGAATGCCTCAGCTTCCTATCTCTTCATTGCTGCTGTTTAATGAAGTTTCAAGAGGCTGGATACAATTAGAAGGGACTAAGTGTGATTGTCTGGAAACCTCTGAGAAGAGAACTTTGAACCAAGCATGCAGCTTACTGTAGTAGAAATAGGATGTGTGCCCTTAAGATTATTTATAGCTTTATCGTTTCTATAAAATAAATGGACACTCATTTTAAAAATAGTGAAATGGACAGAAGACATTTGCAAATCACCCATGTATTATTATCCTCGAGAACCATCGTTGATATTAGGTGAATATCATACTCAATATTGCTTTGTTCATTTAACATAGATTTAGAAAGAGTGAAATGCATTAACCTAACATGCTATTTTTGTTATTAAAAGAATCACATTTCATAGTGATTCTATGAAAACTTGGAATTAAAAAGGAAAAAATACATCATGTGAATTTAATGATAGAGATGAGATTCAAATAAATGTCTTTTCATTGCAGGAGACATAATTTCTTAAAAGGCTCCTCTAACGTAAAGAAAAAAATGTTACAAAAACATTAAAAAGTTGGTGTCATTACTGTGTTTTAAACTTGCTTTTTAGATGATATCATTTGGTTCTCTGCTATGAAGAGGAGGCTCTTAACACAAATTTCTCCCAACCTCACTTCTCCACCATTTCTAAGTTTTTTAGTTCTAGTATTATTAATTTTGACTTCGTCAAGGATAATGACAGTTACTTTCTATTCTGTAGCCACGATTTTCCTAATTGCCAATTGTTAGTTAGGACTCTATTGAGAGACAACGTTCATAGTCTTTTGACCACAAGTTTTACATTCCCAGCTTCTGTGTTTTAACTCCTCTCACAACTGCTGTCAAACACTGATGCACACGTGAGCCATCTGGGGAGCTTGTTAAAAATGAAGATTATGCCTCAGTAGGTTTGCGGTGGAGCCTGATATTCTGGTAAAGAACCTGCCTGCCAATTCAGGGGGCATAAGAGCTGTGGGTTCAGTCCCTGGGTGGGGAAGGCCCCCTGGAGGAGGGCATGGCAACCTCCAGTATTCTCTTGTAAAGGATCCCGTGGACAGGGGAACCTGGCGGGCTATGGTCCATCGGGTCACAAAGGGTTGGACAGGACTGAAGTGACTTAGCAGGCATGCAGGTGCTCACGCATACCAGACAGTTTCTAGAAGGTCTTGGTGGGGATAAGAGGTTGTCTATGTCAAGCTTTCTAGTTAAAGCAACCACCTTGAGATATTTATAGCAGCAGATTGTGGTTTTACCTCACATGGATACTTGAAAGTGAATACTTTGCTTAATGTTCACAAGAACCAAGAAAGAGTAGATATTCCTTTTCTGCCTTTCAGATGAGGGTATTGACGTATATAAAGGGTTTGTGATTGGTCAGTGTAAATAGTAATGGCAGAGAGGAGCCTCAAATGCAGGCCATCATGGGACCATCTCCTGTGCCCTTACATTTGGACACATTTTTCCAGCACCATATGCTTTATCAGTTTAGTTCAGTTCAGTCACTCAGTCGTGTCCAACTCTTTGCAACCCCAGGGACTGCAGCATGCCAGGCCACCGCAGGCTCTAGAGCACCAGCTCAGTAGTTGTGGCAGACAGGCTTAATTGCTTAGCGGCATGTGAGATCCTCCTGCACCTTGGATTGAACAGGTGTCCCCTGCACTACAAGACAGACCCTCAACCACTGGACCACCAGGCAAGATTGTCCTGTACTTTTAAAAAATTGAATTGTTGGACTTCCACAGCTGTCCAGTGGTTAAGACTCCATGCTTCCAATACAGGGGGTTTGGGTTCGATCCCTGTTCGGGGAACCAAGATCCAGTTAGCATGGCCAAAATAAAAACAACAACAACAACAAATGTACTACTTTTAAGAAATAATTTCAAAGTTTACTTTAAAAAATTAAATGAAAAGTTTAATTGTCACTTATAAAATACACACATGCAAATCTGGGTTGCAGTGTGTCTTAAGGAGCAGAAGCTCTAATAACATTGGAACTGCAGCTGACACGGGGACAGTCGACAATGAAAGGGTAGCAACTGTCTCTTCTAGACCTGTGCTCTCTACAGGTCCCCAAAGCCCTCTCCTCCCCTTCACCTTTCTAGCCGCTGGAGGTATTTGAATTTGTTATTCCCTGGACAGAGGAGCCTGGCAGGCAAAGAGTGGGATAGCTACTGAGTGACTAACACTTCCGCTTTCCAGATGAAACTTGACTCAAGCCCTGTGCCCTTCCAAACAGTACACAGAGTAGGGGCTTGGCGGCTGGAGAAATCTCCAGGTCCTCAGGAGGTCCCAGTCCTGATTGGAGCCTGGTCACAGAGACCTCCCTGACACCAAGCGTTGTCCCCTGGGATCTCTTAGGCTCTACCTTTTTTGCTGTTGTTTAGTCACTAAGTCAAATCCGACTCTTTGTGACCCCTTGGACTGCAGCACGCCAGGCTTCCCTGTCCTTCACCATTTCCCAGATTTTGCCCAAACTCATGTCCATTGAATCAATGATGCCATCCAACCATCTCATCCTCTGTTGCCCCCTTCTCTCTTTGCCTTCCGTCTTTCCCAGCATCAGGGTCTTTTCCAAGGAGTCGGCTCTTCACATCAGGTGGCTAATATATTGGAGCTTCAGCATCGGTTCTTCCAGTGTATATTCTCCCTTGGAGTCTGAAACTGTCATTTTGTTCAGTGAAGGCTTTCTGCATCCTTAGCAGGCTACACTGATCTGAGAAGATGGTTTGCAAATCCTGCAGGGACAGCTCTGACTTGAGGCTCTGGTCTCCTGGGATGGCTCAAGGAGAGGCGAGCCTTTTGTGTGGTGTGGTTGTTTTTTCTCCCGGGACAAAGAATTAATGAGAGCCAAGGAAGATCTGTCCTCAGGGTCCAGGGGGAGCGCCTCCTGAGGAAGGGGCTGCCAGGCTGCCTCCTCAGAGGGACCAGTCCCAGAAGAGCAATGATGCCAATCATCACCGAGATAAGCTCTCCAGGGAAAATGAGCCTCCCCTCCTGTCTCTCCATTCAGATGTGTGGGCTTTGTTAGCCAGGATCTTACTCAGTTCTGCCAGGAGCAACCCTAGAATTTACAAATGAGGCTTCTCCCATTTTTACCATATCAGCAAGCCCCCTGTGTTGCTGGTTAATTATGGAGATTTCTGGATCTAACTTACTGCATGTTAAATAAGCCTCTGGTGGAGTCTGGAAGTTTGCTTGTTTAACATACAAGTTAGATGTTTCATAGGCCTTCCCTGGTGGCTCAGATGATAAAGAATCTGCCTTCAATGCAGGAGACCCCAGTTCATTCCCTGGATTGGGGAGATTCCCTGGAGAAGGGAATGGCAGCCTATGCCAATACTCTTGTCTTGAGAATCTTCATGGACAGACCATGGGATCTCCAAGAGTCGAACAGAACTGAGTGACTAGCATACACACATACATAGGTGTTTCATATGAATGGACCAGAGGTTGAGAGAAAGGGGAAAAAAAGTAGAAATTTCTAGAAAAAATAAAAGTCTAAAGACAGACAATAGATCAGTGGTTGCCTGGGGCTGGGAGCAGGTTCAGGGACTGACTGCAGGTGGGCAGGAGGGAACTTTTTGGTTGATGGAAATCTAGCAGTGAACTGTGTTGATGATCACACAACTGTTAATATGTACATTTACTACAACTCATCAAACTGTTCACTTAGAATGGGTGAATTTTATGGTAAGTGGTGGCTCAGTGGTGAAGAATCTTCTTGCCCATGCAAGAGATGTAGGTTCAATCCCTGGGTTGGGAAGATCCCCTGGAGGAGGAAATGGTAACCCACTGCAATATTCTTGCCTGGAAAATCCCATTGACAGAGGAGCCTGGTGGGCTACAGTCCATGGGGTCGCACAGAGTTGGACACAGTTGAAGTGATGGAAGATGCACACACATAATTTTAAATAGTCGTATCATTTGATTCCCTATAGCTCAAATGGTAAAGAATCTGCCTGCAGTGCAAGAGACCAGGATTTGATCCCTGGGTCAGGAAGACACTCTGGAGAAGGGAATGGCAACCCACTCCAGTATTCTTGCCTGGAGAATCCCAGGGACAGAGGAGCCTGGTGGGCTACAGTCCGTGGGGTTGCAATAAGTCAGACACAACTGAGCAACTAATCCCCACACACATCATTTGATTTAGCTATCACCTGGGCATTCACATCCGTGAAGAACTAGGAGAGTCAATGAATCAGATTGTAGGTAAACAATTGGATACATCCTGCTCTCTGGAACCACAAGACATGTACACTAATAACTGGGATGGAATGTTTGTATGTTTCACAAGGTAGAGCTGGTGACTTCACTGGTCGCACAAAAATAAAGGTCACTGTTATGTGGAGACAGGGTGAGTCTTCACAAAGGAGCAGACAGTCGAGCTCAGCCATAAAGAATGAGTCTCTTGGGATTTCCCTAGCGGCCTAGTAGTTTAGACTCTCCCTTGCGATGCGGCGGACATGAGCCACAACTACTGAGCCTCAGCATCACAACTAGAGGGTCCGTGCATTGCAATGAAAGATCCCATGTGCGGCACTAAGACCCAGTGAAACCAAATAAGTAAATACATACTTTAAAAGAGAACGAGTCTCTCTGCTGCTGCTGCTGCTGCTAAGGCGCTTCAGTTGTGTCCGACTCTGTGCGACTCCATAGACGGCAGCCCACCAGGCTCTCTCATCCCTGGGATTCTCCAGGCAAGAATACCAGAGTGGGTTACCATTTCCTTCTCCAATGCATGAAAGAGAAAAGTGAA
>SJYX01018717.1:782269-802920 GCA_006410675.1 Oreotragus oreotragus
GTCCTTCACCATTTCCCAGATTTTGCCCAAACTCATGTCCATTGAATCAATGATGCCATCCAACCATCTCATCCTCTGTTGCCCCCTTCTCTCTTTGCCTTCCGTCTTTCCCAGCATCAGGGTCTTTTCCAAGGAGTCGGCTCTTCACATCAGGTGGCTAATATATTGGAGCTTCAGCATCGGTTCTTCCAGTGTATATTCTCCCTTGGAGTCTGAAACTGTCATTTTGTTCAGTGAAGGCTTTCTGCATCCTTAGCAGGCTACACTGATCTGAGAAGATGGTTTGCAAATCCTGCAGGGACAGCTCTGACTTGAGGCTCTGGTCTCCTGGGATGGCTCAAGGAGAGGCGAGCCTTTTGTGTGGTGTGGTTGTTTTTTCTCCCGGGACAAAGAATTAATGAGAGCCAAGGAAGATCTGTCCTCAGGGTCCAGGGGGAGCGCCTCCTGAGGAAGGGGCTGCCAGGCTGCCTCCTCAGAGGGACCAGTCCCAGAAGAGCAATGATGCCAATCATCACCGAGATAAGCTCTCCAGGGAAAATGAGCCTCCCCTCCTGTCTCTCCATTCAGATGTGTGGGCTTTGTTAGCCAGGATCTTACTCAGTTCTGCCAGGAGCAACCCTAGAATTTACAAATGAGGCTTCTCCCATTTTTACCATATCAGCAAGCCCCCTGTGTTGCTGGTTAATTATGGAGATTTCTGGATCTAACTTACTGCATGTTAAATAAGCCTCTGGTGGAGTCTGGAAGTTTGCTTGTTTAACATACAAGTTAGATGTTTCATAGGCCTTCCCTGGTGGCTCAGATGATAAAGAATCTGCCTTCAATGCAGGAGACCCCAGTTCATTCCCTGGATTGGGGAGATTCCCTGGAGAAGGGAATGGCAGCCTATGCCAATATTCTTGTCTTGAGAATCTTCATGGACAGACCATGGGATCTCCAAGAGTCGAACAGAACTGAGTGACTAGCATACACACATACATAGGTGTTTCATATGAATGGACCAGAGGTTGAGAGAAAGGGGAAAAAAAGTAGAAATTTCTAGAAAAAATAAAAGTCTAAAGACAGACAATAGATCAGTGGTTGCCTGGGGCTGGGAGCAGGTTCAGGGACTGACTGCAGGTGGGCAGGAGGGAACTTTTTGGTTGATGGAAATCTAGCAGTGAACTGTGTTGATGATCACACAACTGTTAATATGTACATTTACTACAACTCATCAAACTGTTCACTTAGAATGGGTGAATTTTATGGTAAGTGGTGGCTCAGTGGTGAAGAATCTTCTTGCCCATGCAAGAGATGTAGGTTCAATCCCTGGGTTGGGAAGATCCCCTGGAGGAGGAAATGGTAACCCACTGCAATATTCTTGCCTGGAAAATCCCATTGACAGAGGAGCCTGGTGGGCTACAGTCCATGGGGTCGCACAGAGTTGGACACAGTTGAAGTGATGGAAGATGCACACACATAATTTTAAATAGTCGTATCATTTGATTCCCTATAGCTCAAATGGTAAAGAATCTGCCTGCAGTGCAAGAGACCAGGATTTGATCCCTGGGTCAGGAAGACACTCTGGAGAAGGGAATGGCAACCCACTCCAGTATTCTTGCCTGGAGAATCCCAGAGACAGAGGAGCCTGGTGGGCTACAGTCCGTGGGGTTGCAATAAGTCAGACACAACTGAGCAACTAATCCCCACACACATCATTTGATTTAGCTATCACCTGGGCATTCACATCCGTGAAGAACTAGGAGAGTCAATGAATCAGATTGTAGGTAAACAATTGGATACATCCTGCTCTCTGGAACCACAAGACATGTACACTAATAACTGGGATGGAATGTTTGTATGTTTCACAAGGTAGAGCTGGTGACTTCACTGGTCGCACAAAAATAAAGGTCACTGTTATGTGGAGACAGGGTGAGTCTTCACAAAGGAGCAGACAGTCGAGCTCAGCCATAAAGAATGAGTCTCTTGGGATTTCCCTAGCGGCCTAGTAGTTTAGACTCTCCCTTGCGATGCGGCGGACATGAGCCACAACTACTGAGCCTCAGCATCACAACTAGAGGGTCCGTGCATTGCAATGAAAGATCCCATGTGCGGCACTAAGACCCAGTGAAACCAAATAAGTAAATACATACTTTAAAAGAGAACGAGTCTCTCTGCTGCTGCTGCTGCTGCTAAGGCGCTTCAGTTGTGTCCGACTCTGTGCGACTCCATAGACGGCAGCCCACCAGGCTCTCTCATCCCTGGGATTCTCCAGGCAAGAATACCAGAGTGGGTTACCATTTCCTTCTCCAATGCATGAAAGAGAAAAGTGAAAGTGAAGTCGTTCAGTCATGTCTGACTCTTCATGACCTCATGGACTGCAGCCTACCAGGCTCCTCCGTCCATGGCACCCCACTCCAGTACTCTTGCCTGGAAAATCCCATGGACAGAGTCTCTGTAGACGTAGGCTAATTGTGTATAGAATAGATAAACAACAAAGTCCTACTGTATAGCACAGAGAGCTATATTCNACCAGGCTCCTCCGTCCATGGCACCCCACTCCAGTACTCTTGCCTGGAAAATCCCATGGACAGAGTCTCTGTAGACGTAGGCTAATTGTGTATAGAATAGATAAACAACAAAGTCCTACTGTATAGCACAGAGAGCTATATTCAGTATTTGATGATAAACCTTAATGGAAAAGAATATTTTAAAAAGTATATATATAACTGGATCACTTTGCTGTACAGCAGAAATTAACACAACACTTTAAATCAACCATACTTCAATTTAAAAACTAAAAATCCAAGAGAATGTGTCTCTCTGTAACAGACTATTATTTTTTTATCTTTCCAGCATCTGTTCAAACCACAGTCCATACCAAAGAGAAATTTTTCTGTATTTGTAGATGTGTTGAAATCCTGGTTTTCCTTATTCTGTGAGGCTGCCTTCTTGTTGGGGGATCTTGAAATTCTCTAACCTCATCTCTTTCTTACCCTAAATCCTAAGGGTTCCATTCTCAGGGTGGAATTCTCCAACTGAAAATGTAGCATTGACATCTGGGAAGTGGTAATACCATTTACCCTCTCCATGCTAACATCTGACCCTGCCGTGCTAAATGCAGCTTCTTGGGGAGCTTGGGATCCAGTGCTGTGACTCTGCATGTGTCATCTTCTGTATATCCCGTTATGATCAAACAAATCTTTCATGAAAAGTTCTTCCACCTAGAGAGTGTTTACATTCCCAGGATGACGCACAAAGTTAGGTGTTTCTAAATGACTCTAAATTTTGGTGTGTGGAGACTCTTTCATTCTCTCCCATTTTATTTATCTTTTAAAGCACCCCCAGACACATGACTGGGCTTCTGTAGTGGTTCAGTGATAATGAATCCACCGGCCAGTGCAAGAGACCCAGGTTCGATCCCTGGTTCGAGAAGATCTCCTGGAGAAGGAAATGGCAACCCACTCTAGTATTCTTGCCTGGAGAACCCCATGGAGAGAGGAACCTGGTAGGCTGCAGTTCATAGGGTCCCAAAGAGTCAGACATGAATGAAGTGACTTAGTGCACATGCACGCAGCGTGCTGCTGCTGCTAAGTCGCTTCAGTTGTGTTCGACTCTGTGCGACCCCAAAGACGGCTGCCTACCAGGCTCCCCCGTCCCTGGGATTCTCCAGGCAAGAACCCTGGAGTGGGTTGCCATTTCCTTCTCCAATGCATGAAAGTGAAAAGTGAAAGGGAAGTCGCTCAGTCATNGCAAGGCTGAGCTCCAAAAAAGTGATGCTTTCAAATTGTGGTGCTGGAGAAGATTCTTGAGAGTCCCTTGGACTGTAAGGAGATCCAACCAGTCCAGCCTAAAGAAAATCAACCCTGAATATTCACTGGAAGGACTGATGCTGAAGCTGAAACTCCAGTACTTTGGCCATCTGATGCAAAGAGCTAACTCCTTAGAAAAGACCCTGATGCTGGGAAAGATTGAGGGCAGGAGGAGAAGGCGGCAGCAGAGGATGAGATGGTCGTATGGCATCACCGACTCAATGGGCATGAGTCTGAGCAAGCTCAGGGAGACGGTGAAGGACAGGAAAGCTGCGTGTGTGGAGTCAGACACAACTCGGCAATTGAACAAGAACAACAAAACACATGACTGGGCTTCCCTGGCGGTTCAGCGGTAAAGAACCCATCTGCCAATGCAGGAGATGTAGGTTCAATCCCTGGGTCAAAAAATCCCCTGGAGAAGGAGATGGCAACCCGCTCCAATAGTCTTGTCTAGGAAATCCCATGGATGGAGGAACCTGGTGGGCCACCATCCCTGGAGTCACAGAAAGGACTGGATATGACTTAGTGACTAAATAACAACAAAAAAATAAACAAACTCATGGCTGAGCACCAAAAAATTGATGGATGGATTCTCTGAGAGTTTGTCATACAATACTGAATATAGTTCTCCATGCTATACAGAAGGATCTTGCTTTTTCTTCTATATATAATTAGCCGACATCTAGAGAGACTCATTCTTTTGAAAATATTTACTTATTTATTTGACATTTGAATTGTGGTGTTAGAGAAGACTCTTGAGAGTCCCTTGGACTGCAAGGAGATCATACCAGTCAATCCTTAAGAAAATCAACCCAGAATATTCATTGGAAGGACTGAGGCTGAAGCCGAAGCTCCAATACTTTGGCCCCCTGATGCGAACAGCTGACTCACTGGAAAAGACCCAGATGCTGGGAAAGATTGAGTGCAGGAGAAGAAGGGGATGACAGAGGATGAGATGGTTAGATAGCATCACCAACTCAACTGACATGAGTCTGAGCAAATTCTGGGAGATAATGAAGGACAGGGAAGCCTGGCATGCTGCAGTCCATGGACTCACAAAGAGGCAGACACGACTGAGTGACTGAAAACCACCACCAGAATCACTTGTCCTCTGTCACTGGATTTTACAATTCAGGAGAAAATCAGCCCAAGGTGAAATTGACGCTGCAAGCTTCATTAGGGGATATCAGGAGATGAAGCAATTTAAGAGTTACCTTACTTCTGTTTTAAATTGCAAAAGTTAAGCAGCAACTTAGAAAATGGTCCCTCTAATTCCTAATAATGACTCTCTGCCTTTCTCAATCTGATTGCAAATAGATCAGAGGGAGGAAAAAACACAGTAGGCCAGGACCCAGGTATTTTAATTCTCCAAAGCACTGACTCAAAAGGGAGAGAGGAAAGTTCTGCATGCAGGGTCATGAGCAGAAGTCTTCTGTGTCTAATGCAGGCAAACTTCATTCTAGTGTCTCTGTGTCAGATTTTATTACATGAGAAGGGGACTTTACTTTCTACCCAGGCACGCAGTAATTTCTAAAACATGTACATAAATTATCTGATTCCTCATTCTGCTGATATTCTCCCAATTGCCTGAATAAACCATAACAATGGTAATGCCATGCTGCTGCTGCTAAGTCACTTTAGTTGTGTCCGACTCTGTGTGACCCCATAGATGGCAGCCCACCAGGCTCCCCCCTCCCTGGGATTCTCCAGGCAAGAATACTGGAGTGGGTTGCCATTTCCTTCTCCAATGCATGAAAGAGAAAAGTGAAAGTGAAGTCGCTTAGTCTGTCCGACTGTTAGCGACCCCATGGACTGCAGCCCACCAGGCTCCTCTGTCCACTGGATTTTCCAGGCAAGAGTTTCTTTCAAGGAGATGGTGAACCATTAAATGCTCAGCAAGTCCTCCTCAGTTAATAGTTTTGCTCATTTAACGTGTATAATTTGCAACGGAATAAATCTAATTTTTGAAGTAGATTGGGGAAGTTAAGCTGCCTCTGGGAGTCCTCGGCCCTCACATTCCTGGAGGGAATGCATCTCGCAACACACTCTCTGGATGCACTGAGTACCTGCTAATGAGGCCAGATTTTCAGAACAGCTCAAGAGTTTGGGTCTTTCTTCTATCACTTAAAATGTGATTCTGTTGCGGGGTTGTTTGTAGCATCCAATGTAGTTGACAATTCACGCAAGCAGGTAACCTGGCTGTGACTTAAATATTGTTTGAATTGATTCTGACAAACCCTTTCCCTTGGATATCAGCTGCACCTTGAATTAAGTGCACAGTCTGAGCTGATGTTAAGAAGGTAAAGTGTGGATCAATAAACAAACTATAGAAACTGTAAAGAAATGTCTTGGAAAACCTGTTAAGAAACACTTTCTTCGGTAATGTGAGTGTGAGATGATACGTGTTTCAGCTGGAACAGCACCAGGTGGAAGGAAGGGAGAGAAGCAGGCACAAGTCGCATTAAATTGTAATGGGCAGAATTCCAAGAGGATCCCCCTTTCCAAATTCCAACCTGCAATGTCCCACTGCCTTGTATAATAATCCTTTCATCCTCAGTGTGTGTGATAACTGTGACTATAATAAAATATCAATTCCATAACTAGGTTACTAATCTATTGATTTGGGGGGAATTGCAGAGATGATACTGGGTGAGCCTGGTGTAACTAGTTGAGTCATTTGAATAAAATGTATCATCAGAGATACTCCCTCTGAAGTTCTCAAGGAAGTTAAAAAAACAGCCCTGTTGTGAGAGGAGTAGCCTATGCAGAGGGGTAGCCTCTAGGCGCTGAGGGCCACATTCCTACAGCCATAAGGAACTGAATTATTCAGTAGTGCATGAATTTGGAAGCAGAGCCCGATGCTCAGATAAAATTTCATCCCATGAGGATACCTTGATTCTAGCTTTGGGAAACCCGGAGTAGTGCTTGGATTTTTGACCTCCTGAAGATGACTAATGAGAGTTGTTTTGAGCTGCAAAGTTTATAGTCATTAGTTATGCAACAGTAGAAAACTAATGAAAGTTCAGTCTAACTAAGGGATGATCAGCCTGTGTATGTGTGTGCTCCATCATTTACAACTCTTGGTGACCAAATTCCTGTAGGACATACTAATTTTTTCCCAAAGGTTGCTTGGGAAGCATGAGTTTCTGAAGTCTAGGGGGATATTTTGGTTTTGTGTTAATACAGGAATTGGTATTAAATTGCTTCATGTCACCTATCTGTGATCTCCAAATACATCACTCTGCACATTCACTTTAAATGGACTCAGATATCCAGTTCCTTAGCTTGGCTTGCTAGCGTTCCGTCTCCTTGGCACAGGGCCTGTCTGGACACTAATCTGTGAGTCTGTAACCTTTTATTTATATATTTTAAAAAATTTAACTCCGTTATTTACTTTGGTTGCACTGGGTCTTCATTGCTACACACAGGCTTTCTCTGGTTGTGGCAAGCAGGGCTACCCTCTAATTGTAGTGCAAAGGCTTCTCATTTCAGTGGTTTCTCTTGTTGCAGAGCACAGGCTCTGGGCATGCAGCCTCAGTGGTTGTATTGCTCGGCTTAGCTGCCCAAGGCAAGTGGAATCTTCCCGGACCGGTGGTCCAACCTGTGTCCCCTGCACTGGCAGGAGGATTCTTAACCTCTCTACCACCTTCTGTAACCATCACCAACCCCTTTGGAAGAACTTGCACTTTATCCTCATGTATCTCTTCAAGCCCAGCCTTGCAGGCCTCCCCATCATTCTGTTTCATTAGACCGACATTATACTCCACACTCAAATTTTTCATGTATTGATGCCATATTTTAAACCCCACAGGGTGACCTTATTTCCTGTCCCTTCAGGGAGGGGGCCACTCAGACTTGTCATTCTGTCCCGTCTATAAATAAATCACACACACTGAATAGACCCAGTGAGATTACAAAGCCAAAGCCTAAATGTATTTTGCCCAAAGTCATTCTAGACCAAAGACAATTCAGAGACAGGGAAATGAATATTTTTCCTTTAGTTTTATGATCAGAGAGATTTATGGACCATGACTTTAAAAGCCTATTTAAGTTATGTAGGAGAATGTCCTGATTTTTAGATGTATGCTGGAGAGTTTAGAAATGAAGTGTCATGATGTCTGCAACTTATTTTCAACTGGGTCAGCAAAAAACACATATGCAGAAGGAGGGAGAAAGATGCTCAGAAAGCAAATTGGACCAAATCTTAACACTTGTTGTCTTGGAATGGTGCGTGTGTGCTCTGTGCTAGTCTTTCAATATTTCCTTATGTTTGAACATGTTCTTAATGTAATATGGGAAAGAAACCGCAGCTGCATTTTAATTCCATATGTACATATATCTATATATATCTATGTATATATCTGGGCTTCCCAGGTGACACAGTGGTAAAGAACCTGTCTGCCAATGTAGGAGACACAAGAGATGTGGGTTTGATCCCTGGGTGGGGAAGATCCCCTGGAGGAGGAAATGGCAACCCACTCCAGTGTTCTTGCCTGGAGAATCCCATGGACAGAGAAGCCTGGTGGGCTACAGTACCTAAGGCCACGACGCGTAGGACACAACTGAAGCGACTTAGCATGCACGCATACATATATTCAAAGGAGTATTTGCTCTCTTCCTTTCTTCTTTGATATTAACCGTAACCGTTTTGGTGTATGGAACACTTTGACCAGAGCCTGCTTCCCCCATCCAGTTCTATTTTGTACTTTATTCTTTTATCTTCGTAACTGTTTGGTCCAACTCTCTTCTCCTTAGATCATGAATTTGCTTTCTGCTTTTAATGTGATTTTACGTTTAACAAGAGTAGGCTTCCTTTTAACAAGAGTAGGTTTCCTTTGGCTGTTTCTTTTTTTACTGATGTCTTATTTAATAAATCAAAAACATCTATCGCCTCTGAGATTAAGCCCCTTCAACACTCAACTTCTCATTAGGATGGGAATGGCTATAACTTTTCTCCTGGTAGGCTGCCACAAAACGACTCTGCATTTAGTGATGGTGGCCTAGAAGTTACATAGAATTAGATCCAACTCAGCTGGACTCGCTTTGATCGAAGCCTCTTAACGTAATTTTCAAGTGTTGTATTCAATCGAGATCATAAAGTGGAAAATTTGAGAAAATCTGATTACTGGAGGTATTTTTTTTCCTACTTAAAAAAATAAGAACTATGGGAAGATGTTTAAAGAAATGACATTACATGGGGAGCGTTACTGTGAGTAGCACCAGATACATCAGAGTCAGTTGACCAGAAAGGCATCTTGCTTTCTGTCTGTTTCCTCTCTACAGGGGATGTAGTTGAACAGGCAGGACACTGATCCTGCAGAAAGAAGTAGAAAGGGGCTCATTGTCATCTTGGTTACTTGTTTCTCAGGGGATACCTCTTTGAGCTCGTCTGCCTTAATTGATGATGGTGGCTTGGGGCCCATGGGATCAGTGAGGTCTCATCGTTGGGGAAGACTGACCACATGAAGTTCTACTGCAGAGCTACTTAATCCCCATAATGATGCCATCAGGTTAATAGAATTATCCACAAGGGGAAGGAAACTGAGGCTCAGAGGTTTGAGTAACTTGGTCGATGATACACAGCAAGTTAATAAATCTTCACATGGGTCTTTCAGACTTCAGAGCCTGTGGTCTTAGGTATAAAAAAAGGAACTTAGACATCACATACTTCAATTTACCTTTTCCTTCCTGTCAAACATTTCCTCCCTAAACATTCTGCTTATGCATTTAGCGGTTGATGGACTTTGGGACTGTTTCTGTTAATACATTTTGGCTGTTATGAATTATGCTGCTATGAAATACATGTGCAATTTTTTATGCAAACATGTGTTTTCACTTCTCTTGGGTATACCCATAGAAGCGAAATTATGTTGAACTTTTTGAGAAACGGCAAAACTGACTTCCATAGCTGCTTTCCTATTTCACACTCCCACCAGGGGTGCAGAAGGGTTCCAATGTCTCCACGTTCTTGCCAGCACCTGTAATTGTGTCTTGCGATGATAGTCATCTTAATGGGTATGAAGTAGCATCACACTGGGACCTTAATTTGCGTTCCCTTATTGACTGGCGATGTTGAGCATCTTCACATGTGCTTTCTGATCATTTGCATATCTTCTTTTGAGACATGTCTGTTCAAGATTTTTGCTGATTAAGATTATTTAATTTTTTTGGTTGAGTTTTAAGAGTTCTTTATGTATTTTGAATACTAGACCCTTATCAGATAAATGATTGAAAGCACTTTCTCCTCTTTTATGACATTTCACTTTCTTAGTAGCAGCTTTTGATGCACAAAATGTTTAATTTTGATGAAGTCCAATTTGTTTCTCTTTTTATCATGAAGATAAATACCTTTGCTTCTTTGAAACGGTTTTATTGTTTTAACTCTCACATTTAGAACTTTGATCCATTTTGGATTAATTTTTTATGGTGTGAGGTATGGGTTTAGCTTCATTCTCCTGCATGTGGATAATCCAATTGTCCCAGAAACATTCGTTGAAGAGACTTTTCTTTCCTCAATAAGTGGTCTTGTCAAAACGCCCTGTTTACTTTTCTTATAGACCCTAAGTCTATATATTCTTATATATTTATATATATAAGAATATATAGACCCCAAGTCTATAAACTTAGGGTCTATATATTCTTCATAATTCCCTTAGTTAGTGGGAGACATTTATACAGCAGATATGTTTTTGATGTGAATACAAGTAAGCAAATATACATAAATATATATATGTGTGTATATCACAAATACATACATATACATTCATATATGTGTATATGTATGTGTGTGCATGTATATTTATTAATATAATTTTTTAAATATCAGAATCTTTTGGATTTATCCCTTAAAAAACTACAGTTGCAACCTGACAGCTAACTAAGATTTTCAGTTAGAGCTAAGGATGGTCAGTGGTAGAGATTGGACTACATTCAGTATTATTTTTGTTCAGTCACTTTGAGTATTGTTGGTTGTTGTTCAGTTCTGACTCTTTGCAACCCCATGAACTGTAGCACACCAGGATTCCCTGTCATTCATTATCTCCTGGAGTTTGCTCAAACTTATGTCTACTTTCCGTATGTTAGTTATTCAATTAATTCTGTACTGTAATTCCTCATTTTCTGATAGAGCTCACTCATACATGCCCTCTGATAGCAATCTCTGCCTGAGTTTACTATAAAAATGTGTTGAAGAAAAAAATAAAACATTTGGCTCAGCAGAAATATCAACCGCAGAAGAGATTAATTTAGCACTGAAAAGCAGGCTGAGAGAAGGTACAGAAAAGGGACAGACTGGCCCTTCTGGGGTCTGGTCAACCAGTAGATGAGGCTTATCTGCATTTTAGCATGTTGGAATTGGGAAAACCATATGATCTCTTCTCCCTGAGTGTTCATCTGAGGGGTTGGGATCTGAGAAAGGAAATGAAACAGCCACAGCAGAATGAAGGAACAAGGAAGCTGGAGTCATGCAGACTTGACTTTGAATCTTGGCCTCACCATTTTATTTATCTCTGTGATTGCAGCAATGAAATTAAAAGATGCTTATGCTTACTCCTTGGAAGGAAAGTTATGACCAACCTAGGCAGCATATTAAAAAGCAGAGACATTACCAACAAAGGTCGTCTAGTCAACGCTATGGTGTTTCCTGTGGTCACGTATGGATGTGAGAGTTGGACTGTGAAGAAAGCTGAGCGCTGATGAATTGATGCTTTTGAACTGTGGTGTTGGAGAAGACTCTTGAGAGTCCCTTGGACTGCAAGGAGATCCAACCAGTACATCCTAAAGGAGATCAGTCCTGGGTGTTCACTGGAAGGACTGATGTTGAAGCTGAAACTCCAGTCCTTTGGCCACCTGATGCAAAGAGCTGACTCATTTGAAAAGACCCTGATGCTGGAAAAGATTGAGGGCAGGAGGAGAAGGGGACGACAGAGGATGAGATGGTTGGATGGCATCACTGACTCAATGGACATGGGTTTGGGTGGACTCCGGGAGCTGGTGATGGACAGGGGGAGGCCTGGTGTGCTGCAGGTCATGGGGTCGCAAAGAGTCGGACACGACTGAGCGACTGAACTGAACTGAACTGACCCTGGGCAAGTGGCTTTCCTGATCTACCTAAAGATAATAGTCTTTCTACCTAAAGAGACTAATAATTTTGCCCGTCTTACTGAAACTTCTTACAGCATATTAAAAAGCAGAGACATTACCAACAAAGGTCGTCTAGTCAACGCTATGGTGTTTCCTGTGGTCACGTATGGATGTGAGAGTTGGACTGTGAAGAAAGCTGAGCGCTGATGAATTGATGCTTTTGAACTGTGGTGTTGGAGAAGACTCTTGAGAGTCCCTTGGACTGCAAGGAGATCCAACCAGTACATCCTAAAGGAGATCAGTCCTGGGTGTTCACTGGAAGGACTGATGTTGAAGCTGAAACTCCAGTCCTTTGGCCACCTGATGCAAAGAGCTGACTCATTTGAAAAGACCCTGATGCTGGAAAAGATTGAGGGCAGGAGGAGAAGGGGACGACAGAGGATGAGATGGTTGGATGGCATCACTGACTCAATGGACATGGGTTTGGGTGGACTCCGGGAGCTGGTGATGGACAGGGGGAGGCCTGGTGTGCTGCAGGTCATGGGGTCGCAAAGAGTCGGACACGACTGAGCGACTGAACTGAACTGAACTGACCCTGGGCAAGTGGCTTTCCTGATCTACCTAAAGATAATAGTCTTTCTACCTAAAGAGACTAATAATTTTGCCCGTCTTACTGAAACTTCTTAATGATTTAATAAGCAGAAGTGAATCAATCGTCTCTGGCAAGGTGCTCCCTGGGGATGACCTGAATCTCTGTGATTCTACCTCCCAGGCAGCACTGAACTCCACGTAGATGCCCACAAGGCCCCTCCTCCTCCAGTATCTTTCCATCTTCCTTTTCTGTCTCCTGTCTGCCTGCACGTGAACAAAGTGCCATCCTCACTCGCTCACTGTGCTTCCCTTATACCTGTTCTTCTTCTTTTTAAACTTTTTATTTTGTATTGGAGTATAGCCAATTAACAAAGTTGTAACAGTTTCAGGTGAACAGCAAAGGGTCTCAGCCGTACATATACATATTTCCATTCTCCTCCAAACTTTCCTTCCAGCCAGGCTGCCACATAACGTTGAGCAGAGTTCCGCATGCTATACTGCAGTCCTTGTTGGTTATCCACTTTGAATATCATCTTGTGTAGATGTCGATCCCAAACTCCCTAACTATCCCTTCCCCACATCCTTCCGCTGGCAACCATAAGTTATTCGCTAAGTCTGTGAGTCACTTTCTGTATTATAAGTTCATTTGTATCATTTCCTTTTGGATTCCACATATAAAGGATGTCAAACAATATTTCTCCATCTCTGTGTGACTTACTTCACTCAGTATGACAGTCTCTAGATTCATCCATGTTGCCGCAAATGACATTGTTTCATTCTTTTTTATGGCTGAGTAATATTCCATTGTGTATATGTACCACACTTTTTTTGGGGGGGGTCTTTATTATTTATTTATTTTTTTGGCATACATTGACATGAATCTGCCACAGGTGTACACGAACTCCCAAACATGAACCCCCCTCCCACCTCCCACCCCACATCATCCCTCCGGATCATCCCCATACACCAGCCCCAAGCATCCTGCATCCTGCATTGAACATAGGCTGGCGATTCGTTTCTTACATGATAGTATACATATTTCAATGCTATTCTCCCAAATCATCCCACCCTCTCCCTCCGTTGTATATATGTACCACATTTTCTTTATCCATTCCTGTGTCATTGGACATTTAAGCTGCTTCTGTATCTTGCCTGTTGGAAACAGTGCTTCAGTGAACACTGGGGTACATGTATCCTTTCTGATCATGTTTTATCCAGATATATGCCTAGGAGTGGGATTGCCCCTTACACTTGTTCTTCTAAAAGGAGCTTTCCAGAGAAGTCAGAGAATTTCCAAGGCATTAAACTCTTCTGGGCATATAGACCATGATGATAGCTCATGAGCCCCATTCCCACCTGGGGCGAGGAGGAGGATTTCAAGAAAGGAGGAAGGAGACAGGGAGCCAATGATGCTAATTCATCCGAAACAAAGAGGGAAAGCAGCAGAGAACCACATCCAGCCACATAACCATTAGGCAGCATGAAGTCAGGTGGTCCCCACCAGTCATCCAAATGATGACGGTGGGGACACTTCCAGGCACAAATCGCTTTTCAGGAAATGCTTTGAGATGACGTTTCAGAAAATGGCATTTGCTGTCGTGGTGATAAATGATCACTTGAACTTACAAAACATTCATCAGTGTAACACTCAGGGCCTTCAGGTAATGCAAAGAGAGAACATTTTCTGCAAGCATGAAATACGGGCCGGGTCACCATCCACTCACTAAGATGTTTCATCTGGGCATCACTGTGGAGCAAGATTTATTTTGCATTTCCCAAACATCTTTTTAAATTTAAATTAGATTTCATGGATCCTCTCCCTCTATCCTCTGACTTCTTGGAGTTTAGCATTTCCTGGCTTATTTTTGTACATTAACCCCCTCATGATCACCTTCCAGTCAAGGGTTGCCAGAGAGAAAATTATAGGTGGAGCTGAACCGCTGTTATTAACTCCACTGGAAGCTTGGTATGATGATAAGTTCTGTGGGAAATAGGCTGAGAATTCTTTAACTAAAGGAATTGTGTGGAAGCCTGATGTATAATTGAAATTCCATCCTTCCCTACATCGTGCTGGGAATCCTTGACTGATAAGGAGAAGCTCAGCTTTGGCATGGCTTCTCTGGAGTCCTTTTTGTTTCTACCCATTTCACTGAGAGAGAATTGCATATTCCCCATTTCATAAAAAAAAAAAAATTGGGGGATATAGTTGGTTTACATTGTTGTTTCTTCCTATACAGCAAAGTGACTCAGCCATACGTTTGCATGGATCCACTCTTTGTTGGATTTTCTTCTCATTTAGGTCCCCACAGAGCACCAAGTAGAAGTCCCCGTGCTATACAGTAGATTCTCATTCGTTATCTCTTTTATACATGAAACGTGAAAGTGAAAGGCGCTCAGTCGTGTCCGACTCTTTGTGACACCATGGACTATGCAGTCCATGGAATTCTCCAGGCCAGAACACTGGAGTGGGTAACCTTTCCCTTCTCCAGGGGATCTTTTCAACCCAGGGATCAAACCCAGGTCTCCCCCACTGCAGGCAGATTCTTTACCAGCTGAGCTCCCAGAGAAGCCCAAGAATACTGGAGTGGGTAGCCTATCCCTTCTCCAGCGGATCTTCCCGACCCAGGAATTGAACCGGGGTCTCCTGCATTGCAGGTGGATTCGTTACCAGCTGAGCTTTGAGGGAAGCTTTATACATAGTAGTGTATGTATGTCAATCCCAGTCTCCCAATCCATCCTGCCCCCTTCCCCCCTTGTTAGCCATACAATTGTTCTCCTCTTCTGTGTCTCTATCTCTACTTCTCAAATAAGCTCATCTCTACCATTTTTCTAGATTCCACATATAGACATACCTATGTTTTTCCTTTTCTGACTTTCTCTTTCTGACCATAAAACAGTCTCTAGGTCTATCCATGCCTCTGCAAATGTCACTATTTCATTTTTTTTTTGTGGCTGAGGAATATCCCCAATTTTCCCCATTCTTTACCCACACAGCACTCTCATGCTGTGTCCATGAAGGTACATCCTTCATGTTATCTTACAACCTTCTTCTTATTCCCATCCCCAGAATTACCTCCATGTCCCTTGATGCCAGAAGGCTCATCTCACATATGTCTGAATCCTCCCCACTTTCCATTTTTCTAGGGTCTGACACACCACAGACATTCACTACACACTCGATGAGTGAATGAAATCATCTTTCTGGGTGCAGGATGTTTGTCTGCATCCTGAACACATGAGAAAGAAAGGCAGTTAGGAGGCAAGAGGGAACGAAAGTGGAAACGAAAGAAAAAGGAAAGTGTGTCCCATGACACGTCTCATTGAACACCATTTTCAAGAGAATGAGAAACGACTCAAAGAGAAAGCTTGGGAAGGAAGAGAGAACTTTGAAGATAGAAGACAGAAATCACATCACATGGCAAACTGACAAGTCCTAGAAAAAGACTCACTTCTTTGTTCATCTCTGTAAGATTTACTTGATATGTTAACATATCCCCCCATCCACACGCATGTCTTTTGATTCTGAATGTAGTCTTTTCATCCTTCGTAGTTTCCTTAAAACCTACTGTGTAGCACAGGGAACTCTGCTCAAATTTCTGTAGAAACCTAATTGGGAAAAGAATTTGAAAAAGAAGAGACACAGGTATATGTATAACGGAATCCCTTTGCTGTGCACCTGAAGCTGACACATTGTTAATCAACTATACTTCAGTATAAGATAAAAAGTTTAAAATGCAACTTCAGTATACTAATAACTCCAAGTTAAATTTAAGAGAGTCTCATTCTCCCTCTCTCCCTTTGCCCTGTCTCTTTCTCCATCTTCTTCCACATACACACACACACACACACAAACACACACACACACCCCTCCCACTAAACGTTGTCTTTTTTTTTTTTTTTTTAACTTTTTAGTTTTATTGGGGTATAGCCAATTAAAAATGTTATAATAGTTTCGGGTGAATAGCAAAGGGATTCAGCCATACATGTACGTGTATCCATTCATCTCTAAACTCCCCTCCCATCCAGGCTGCCACATAACATTGAGCAGAGTTCCCTGTGCCACACAGCAGCTTATCCATTTAAAACACATTTTGAACACAGCAGGTTGTCCATTTTAAACACAGCAGTGTGTACACGTCCACCCCAAACTCCCTAACTAGCCTTTCCCTTCAGCACCCATTAAGTTTGTTCTCTATGAGTCTCTTTCTGCTTTGCAAGTTCAATTATATAATTTCTTTTTAAATTCCACGTATAAGCATTGCCCTACAATATTTCTCCTTGTCTCTACTTACTTCACTCACTATGACAATCGATAGGTCCTCAAACGTTTAAAAAAAAATCTTTGATTTTCATTCAATTTTTCTCAAGTATCACGTTTCTTGGAGTTCCTCAGTATGTCAGATGGTATTTGTTTGTGTATCCTGGGACAAGACTTGGCTACTGTTGAGATGGAATTCCTCAGAGGAGATTTCCACCGCTCTGTCACTCTGTCTAGGGTTTTACTTGGGTGGAGTGTATTCAAATACATTGCCACATCCACTGCGATTGCCATCAGTATTTATTGCTTAACCTTTAGCCGTGTGAATGTCAAGGGCAGCCATGGTTTCCAATCTCACCCCGTTTCATCTGTCAGACAGATGAGTGATGATACTCTCTAGAGCAGTGCTGTCTAATGGGACTTTGACAGTGGACATGTCCACATTCTGTCCTATCCAGTCTGCACCCACCACCCTCCTTTAGCTTTTGAGCACTTGAAATATAGGCAGCAAGTATGAAGAACTGAATTGTCAGTTTTATTCAGTTTTGATGAATTTAAGTTCACATTAAGTCACCACATGTGACGAGCGGCTGCCATATTGGATAGTACAACTCAAGACATTTTTCTCTTTCTTCTGCAAAATACAGAGTTAACAACATCCATCTTTAAGGGTCTTTGTGAAGATTCCATGAGATAAGTTGTGTTCAGTGTTCAGCTCAGCACTTGGCTTAGAGCAAATGTTCAAGGAAAGTCCTGTGTGTTACGACCATTGTCATTACTGCTTTTATTATTTTATTTTTTATTGCTATTGAAGCCAATTTTTAAAAAAAAACTCATTAAAAATACCACTCTTTCTAGGAATCATTATTTTTATTTATTAATATGTCTTTATGTTATTGAGTTCCTGTTAATCTGACAGCGTTTTTATGTGTTCATAGAGGAGAAAGTGGAATTACGCTTTCTCCTGGATTACAGAAGGCAACCTGGAGTGAGAAGGGCAGTTGGGGTGTCCTCTGAGCAACAGAGTCTAAAGAGATGAGTTGTTCTTCCCTAGATCCAAACTCAGAAACTGAAGACGCCCTCTCAAGGTCCTGAAGTGTTTGCCCGAGTCAGGACCATACAGTATTGCAGAAAAAGGCCCCCTCAGATCGAGGATGACAGACAGATTCTGAGTCAAGAGCCCTGAATTTGATATCTTTTTATTTCTAAGGAATCTGTTTGGCACATTTGTAAGTCAGATGCTCCATGGAGAGCTGTAGATGGAACATAAGCCTCTCAGAAGCTGATGTGTGTGTATTTATCTGACCAGAGACCCAGGCATGCTGGAGTCGAAGAGAATAGAGATTGAGTCTGCTCTTACTCCGCTGGCAACTGAGCCAAAGACTGCACTTTCATGGAGCCTGCCTCACTAGTGGTAAAGAATCTGCCTGCCAAACACAGCAGACACAAGAGACACAGGTTGGATCCCTGGATCGGGAAGATCTGCTGGAGAAGGAAATGGCAATCCACTCCAGTATTTCGCCTGGAAAATTCCATAGACACAGCAGCCTGGTGGGCTACAGCCCATGGGATTGCAAAGAGTCAGACACAGCTGAGCACACACACACACATACACACCCTGTCAATGATCCTTGCAGGGGATTGAAGGGCCCAAGGTATTTCCAGTCCACGGCATGACATCTGGCCCACAGTCAGTGCTCAGTTAATCAAATGATTTGCCTTTCTTTTTTCTTTCTTTCTTTTTTTTTGGCTGTGCTGGATCTTCTTCATGGCACATGGGTTTCTCTAGTTGCAGCGCCTGGGCTCTGTAGATCCCGAGCCAGGAAGCGAACTCATGTCCCCTGCATTGAAAGGCAGATTCTTAACCACCAGGGAGGTACCTGATTTGCCTTTCTTAGTACCTGGTGCCCTAGACATGCTCCCTGCATTTTTGTCTAGTGGCCAGATGGATCTAGGAATTCAATTTCCCTCATCCAGGGTACAAGGAATCTTGGGTAAGAGCACAGAACCTTCAAGCTGGCTCCTGGGTCTTGCCGGTGGGATTCTCTAGAAGTAGGCACTGAGGTGGATTTTGAGGAGCATGGTGTTTATCAGAAATCAGTATCTGTTAAAGGCAAAGACGGGAGCTTAATTGGACATAGAGAAATGTTGAATGCAGGCCCCCATAAGAGCCTTGGCCAAAGAGATAGGGAAACTGAAGGGACACTACCCACGAACTGTCCATGCTGAGCTGAAATGGTTAGGACTTTATACCTCCCTAGCCTCTCACCATCATGTATGGATGTGAGAATTGAACCATAAAGAATGCTGAGTACCAGAAAATAGATCCTTTCAAATTATGGTGCTGGAGAAGACTCTTGAGAGTCCCTTGGACAGCAAGGTGATCCAACCAGTCAATCATAAAGGAAATCAACCCTGAATATTCATTGGAAGGGCTGACGCTGAAGCTGAAGCTCCAACACTTTGGCCACCAGATGCAAAGCGCCAACTCATTGGAAAAGACCCTGATACTGGGAAAGATTGAAGGCAAAAGGAGAAGGGGACAGCAGAGGATGAGATGGCTAGATAGCATCACTGACTCAATGGACATGAATTTGAGCAAACTCTGGGAGACAGTGGAGAACAGAGGAGCCTGGTGTGCTGTAGTCCGTGGGGGGTCACAAAGAGTCAGACAGGACTTAGTGACTGAACAATAACTCCCTCACTTAGACGTTGGGGTCAGGCTGCCCTGGGAAAGGGTGTGACTTCACTCTACAGGGACAGGCAGACCCTGAAATATGTGACAGCTGGAGCTGGCTGCTAACCACACTTCTCGCAGCTGGGCAGCAAGCCCTGACATGAAGCAGAATCTGGGAAGTACATTCCTGTGTCCATCTCAGTGGGGTACGCAGATTAGTGAGCAGACAAAGGGAATAAGAAATATACAAGGGAGTTTCTCAGGGTTATCATCCACCCAATGGCAAATATTCTTCAGGGAAGTAAGAGCAGTAGAGAGGCTGTCATAAATTAAACATGTCATAACCTAATACATTTCTATTCATTATAATGAGAACATTTATATTTAAAAAAAATACCATTCTCAAGCAGACAAGCATGAATAAGAAATATAGGGGTCCTGTTAAGAACACAGGAAGGATTTAGATCAAAGAGGGCTCTTTAATTGTGGTGAATAAAAACTTGAGCAACGGAATCATACAAATTTGAGATCGAGTCCTAAGTTTACAATGAACACATGACTAGGATGTCATTTCACTTCCCTAAGCCTCAGTTTCTTGATCTGTAAAATGGGATAAAAATGGAGTCACTGCATTGCTGTGGAGATGAAATGAATAAATGCCGCTAAAGGGCTGAGCATTGTGTTTGGCTATATAATATTCACTCAATCAATTTTAGTTATTGTAGTATTATTTACTCTAGACTGTGGGTGTTATGCAAATTGTTAAAAAGAAGAGATTTGAAATTAATACCAGATTTCTCTTCCCAACAAACACATGTACTAAATGTCATTTAAGATTGATACATCGAAGTTTAATTAAATGAATCATGTATTTATTTTATATATTTACAAACATATCTATATGTTTTACTATATGTATATTTCAGACATAAGATTTAACATTACCAATGGTTTTTCTCTCTGAAAGTGTATGTGTTTTCATTGTCATAAACAATCACCCTAGGCTGTGCTATATACAAGCTTTAGCTAATTTTTGGTGTTCTGCTCTTTGCAATTGGCACTAGTGGTAAAGAATCCACCTGCCAATGCAGGAGATACAAGAGATGTGGGTTTGATCCCTGGGTTGGGAAGATCCTCTGAAGTAGGGAATGGTAACCCACTGCAGTGTTCTTGCCTGGAGAATCCCATGGACAGAGGAGCCTGGCAGGCTACAGTCCATAGGATCACAAAGAGTCAGATACAACTGAGCACC
>SJYX01018717.1:839505-866118 GCA_006410675.1 Oreotragus oreotragus
TTGAAGGCAGGAGGAGAAGGGGACAACGGAGGATGAGATGGTTGGATGGCTGTCTCTTATACACATCTCATGTTCTTTACTTAATCCTTCAGACCACAGGACAAATATTGACTCTTTAGGAAAGAATCCTTTTGACTTCTCTGACTACAAATAGGCTTCTTTAATAGTACAGGATGTCCCTTCTATTACCACCACCACCATCATCACCGCCATTATCATCATAATCGCCATCCCCATCACCACCATTGTCAACCCCATCACCACCACCTCCCACAGTACATGCATGAACATACATTGCAGTTATCCAGTTATCTATTGGAACAGTCTATCTTCTCTTCAAGATTCTCAGTGCTAGGAGGGTAGAACTGAACCTGGTTTTATCCTTAATCCCCAGCATGGTACCCAGAACATCATAGGAGCTCACTAAATATTTACTAAATGGATGAATGAGTCCATAAATGCATAAACACAAAGGGTAATCACAGGGCCAAATCTAAGTTTCTGTTCACAACAAATGAAATGAGAAGACAGTGAGCCCAAATCCTGGTGATCTGTAGGAAGTGGGGGCTAAAATGTTGCAGTGGGTGACACCTTTCTAGCTCACAGGCAACTTTAGTTTGTTTAAAAAAAAAAAAAAAAAATGTCAACCCCATCACCACCACCTCCCACAGTACATGCATGAACATACATCGCAGTTATCCAGTTATCTATTGGAACAGTCTATCTTCTCTTCAAGATTCTCAGTGCTAGGAGGGTAGAACTGAACCTGGTTTTATCCTTAATCCCCAGCATGGTACCCAGAACATCATAGGAGCTCACTAAATATTTACTAAATGGATGAATGAGTCCATAAATGCATAAACACAAAGGGTAATCACAGGGCCAAATCTAAGTTTCTGTTCACAACAAATGAAATGAGAAGACAGTGAGCCCAAATCCTGGTGATCTGTAGGAAGTGGGGGCTAAAATGTTGCAGTGGGTGACACCTTTCTAGCTCACAGGCAACTTTAGTTTGTTTAAAAAAAAAAAAAAAACCATTCAGAAAGAAGAGGTGAAGACAATCAGAAGTGAAGGGAGCAGAGTCCAGGAAAAGATAGAAAAAGGGTAGTTTGAGCAGATCAATGGAGAACCACCACTGTCTAATGTAGAAGAGCAAAAACTAGAGTTTCACTATGGGTATAAACAGAAATCTTTAGTCAGATCACTGTAAAATCCATGCAAGACACAATGGTTTCTAGGATTTTCAGTGGAAACCAGAACGGAATAGCTTAGTAAATTACACATGGAAATAGCACTTCCCAAATCTAGCACCATTGGGGGTGGTCATCTCTATAAGCACCTGCCCAGAGCACCGTTTCTTTCTGCTGGAACAGTGGCTCTTCCTGATGGGGATTCATCCCATAGGATTGTTCCTGCCCTCCCACCTACCACAGGAGGTGTAACCCAGATCAGAGGGCTCCCCTTATTGGTCACAGTCATTAGTTCTGAAATAGATGTGTGTTGAGCCAATCAGAGTCTTCTCATGGACTTCTCTACCAAAGCTGAGAAGGAAATCACTCTTACTGTGATGTGCTCAGTCATGTCCAACTCTTTGTAACCCTATGGACTGTGGCCCGCTCTGCTCCTCTGTCCATGGGATTTGCCAGCCCGGAATACTGGAGTGGACTGCTGTTTCCTTCTGGGGAGGGGGGGGCGGATCTTTCCAACTTAGGGATCAGACCTGCATCTCCTGCGTTGGCAAGTGGGTTCTTACTACTACATTGCCTGGGAAGCCCTTTATTGTGATGGGTGGGCTTTAATATATGGGTGTACCAGTGTGTATCATGTCTGCCACATGGGTGGACACACTTGGAAAAATGATGAGAAATATATGCCTGATTGAATTCTCTGGGCCTTTGTTCCAAAGCTAGTAACACCTCGAGACTCTTTTGTTATTTGAGTCCTTCAGTACCTATTTTTCTTTCGTTTTGCTTGAGTTGGGTTTCTGTCACTTGCAACTGTTCACACATCTGGGGTTTATTTCACGTTAATGTGGATTTAAAACATTTCTTGGACTGGATAAGTGGTGTTTTACAACTGCTTCGGCCAATAGAACAGTTTTGTTGGGCGATCCATGACTGATCTAAAACGGGCTATTACATAGTTTCTCCTACATTGTTAGATTTTCACTGCTAACAGTTGTTGCGTTGCCCATAAAACAGTATATCCAGACAATGCCTTCAAAAGGCATCCTGAAAGCATGTTTTTTTTCCAAAGCTTAGGAAGAAAGTGGGACATTTTTCATGTTTCTGGCAGCTCCATTATGATGCATTTGGACATTTTTGATAAAATTATGAGGCATAAAAAGTTTGAAGCATTGAAGATTAATTTTCCTCCATAAATATATAGATCATAGTCAAATTCTATATGACTAGTTTTGCCCAGAGCAAAAAATATTTTCAGTGTAATTTCATAGCAATATGGAAGCAGATAATAGGACAAAGGCATTGAAAAAGGCTTTGGTGGATTATAAATGTCAGGTTAACATTCCCAACCTGATGAATCGAGCAGAAACTGCTGTTAAAATGTAGGGCTTTGTTGTTTTAAAGTTAAAAAAAAAAGTTGGGAGCTGGTACAGAAGTAAAATTAAAGTAAAAGAAAATAAATAATCCATATCTCTTCTGCTCTGTTTAAATATTAAAGTGTCAGCTGCAATTTTGAAATGACACAAAGAGGCTTGCTGGGCTGAAAAACTGCTTCATTTGTTGGGTTTCCTTGCTGTCTGAACTGTAATTTCATCTAAGGATGATTTTTGTGGTGCGGGTTGCCTGAGATGTATATTCTCTTGCAGGTGGAGAGGCAGGCGTGGGATGGTTTTAATTTTTCTCCCAATTCCTTTCTGACTTTATAGCCTCTTCCTGGAACCCATTCTTAGGTGCCTGGTGGAGTGAAGTCACTCATTCTCGTTGGAATTAGAATTCCTTCCTGATGTCCCCAGCTGCACTGTTTTGCCTAACTGGCCATCTCATTCTTCATGGAATTCCTGAGGGCCAAGAAGAGAGTGGCTTAAGTTCTTCCTCTCACCTGGGATTGTCAAGATCCCCAGTTAAAACCATTCAACTTGAGATTTTGACATAGGTGTAACAAAGTAACAAAATAAATATTAAAATATTAAAAAAAAAAAAACCTATTCAACCTCTTGAGACTTGCACACACACATGGCTTTTGTCTCTGAGTACGGATGTCTTTGTTTGCATCAACACAGACACTTTGAGAACTGGAAACAATGGATCAGGTATCTTGGTGTGGTGTTATGAGGTTGTGTTTTCTCCTTGTGGAATTGGCAGCCTTGTTGAGGAAGCCATGAAGGAAGGTAAAGCAATATTGGAACTTGGCTCTTCTTGGAAGATGTTCCAAGGATAGGATTTCAAGAGCTGTAAGGATTTGGTTGAAAAGCAGGAAGATGGAGCTGGCATGATCAAACTAAAGTACCTAGAAGAATCAAGCAACCAAACTACTAGATCTGAACGCAGATGTACGGTGAAGAATTTGGAGAAAGGCTGAGATGGGGTGGGAACAAGTTGATATCATATATAAGGAGGATTCTAAGAGACTACCAAAAATAGCTTTGCAATGTCTATCTATTTATTTGGCTTTCCTGATAGCTCAGTTGGTAAAGAATCTGCCTGCAATGCGGGAGACCTGAGTTTGATCCCTGGGTTGGGGAGACCCTCTGGAGAAGGGAAAGGCTACCCACTCCAGTATTCTGGCCTTGAGAATTCCATGGACTGTATAGACCATGGGGTTGCAAAGAGTCAGACACGACTGAGTGTTCTATTTATTTATTTGCTACATTGGGTCTTAGTTGCTGCACATGGAATCTTTGTTGCACCAATGAGGGATTTTTTTTGTTGTGATGTACAGATTTTTTAGTTGTGATGGGCAGGCTCAGTAGTTGTGGCAGACGGGCTTAGTTACTTCATGGCATGTGGGATCTTAGTTCCTTGACCAGGGGGTGGACCCAGAGTCCCTTGCATTGCAAGGCAGATGCTTAACCACTGGACCACAGGGAAGTCCTGAGATATCTATTAATAATGAGACTTATTTTTAGCATCATCACTTCCTTCCTTTCTATAAGGAATTTTCCAGCTTATAAGTTTTGGAGGGAAGCAGAGCTTACCTCTTTTGATAGGATATAGAAGTTTCAACACACTCCATTTTTCCGACCTTCTCTTCGGGTAGGAGAGAATTTCTCAATGTCCAAATGGTCATTTTTGACCAGACATTTTCAACCAGGGTGCATCCTGTCCTGTGTATTGTAGGGTGTTTAGAAGCATCTCTGGCTCCTAAGACTGGGGTGTCAGTAGAACCCATCACCCTGGTTGTGACACCCCAAACTGTCCCCAGATGTTGCCAAGTGTCTCCTGCAGGCAGTCACTTCAGTTGAGAACCACCCGTCTAAGACCTAGACTGAACCAATCAGATGTATGTTCTCCCGAACAGGGAATAGAGAGTCTATGAAACCAACATTGGGAGAGTTACCACCCCAACTCTGGGACAGCACTGCCACCCTTGGAACCAGCAGTACCCAGTTCTGAAATCATAACAAGCTGTGGAGGCCTTTGCCAGGAGACCCAACAGTGTCCAGGATGAGTGGAGCAGGTTAGAATTCAATGTCAGTGATGTCACCAAACTAGTTCTGAGCATGATTTTGGCTGGAACACAAGTTGCCCGACTTCCCCTCTTCCTGGATATCTTTCAAGCCTAGTTCTTCATCTTTTCTGGTGAATCCGTGAACATCCTAAATAATCTTTCAATAAATCCCTTTTGTGCTTAAATGAGATGACCCATTTCTGGTGTTTCAGCTAAGAACTATCACTGTTATATCAGCCCTTACACTTTCATAGAAAATACCGAGATCCAAGGATGATAAAGGAGGTTGATTCAGAGGTCATGACACCACAAGACACACCTTGTTGGATTCAGATCTGAGGTTCAAAAGACTTAGAAGGAACTACATTTCCAGGAAGAATTTCTCCCCCGTTCCCCTCCAGCCCACCCCATTTCTGACCTTTTAGAAAATGCACAAAAAATGGTACCCAGGCCATCTTCGTGGAAAGCTTGTGTGTTTAAGAGTGCATTTGGAGGCTGACTTCCTGGGTCTCCAGCCAGTCACATGGTGGCAGGTGGATTTTAACTGCTTGGTCTTCTTATTAGTCTGCCATCTTGTTGGTCATCTGGATCATCTATTAAAGTCTCTTCCTTGCCTCAAGCCCTCACATTTCTGATTCATTGGCCTATTGTGACTCTGCAAAGTGAACCTGGACTTGTTAACACTACTTTACACAGAAGAAAACTTTAATGTTTCTTCTAACATATTAGTTTTAGACAAATAATTTTTTTTAATCTTTTAGTTTCTTTTTCTATAAAATAATCTATTAGATCAGGTTTTATTAGAAAAACAAGAAAAAATACAGAATTTAGGTGAGGAAGAATGTTATACTAAATTTTGACCTTCATAATGGCCCAAATTCATTGGGTTATTGTTATTTTTTCGTATACTATACAATTTAGAGCAAAGTTGCTCAGCCTTGTCAGTGCTGCCCTTTGAATAGGATAGTTCTTTGTAGCATGAAGTCATCCTGCATTGTAGAATGTTTAATAGCATTTCTGACCTCCACCAACCAGAAGCAAGTAGGGTATCACCCCAGCAAGAACAAAATACGTCTTCAGACATTGTCAAACATTCCTTGGCAAGAAAAATCATCCTTGATTGAGAAAAACTGATCTGGAAAATTGCAGCAATTCTCAACAACTTTTAGTGAATTCTAAAATTATAGATTGGGCTTCCTGGGTGGTTCTGTGTCAAAGAATCCTCCTGCAGTACAGGAGATAGGAAGATACAAGTTTGATCCTTGGGTCAATAAGATCCCTTGAAGAAGGAAATGACAACCCACTCCAGTTTTCTTGCCTGAGAAATCCCATGGACAAAGAATTCTGGAAAGCCTTAGTTAATGGGGTTGCAAAAAGTCAGACCTGAGTGAGCCACTAAACAACAAAACTATAGATCATATGTCAGGAAAGTTTGTTTTAAAGGAATATAAATACATATATGATTACAAACATATTTACCCTCAACTAAATTATTATTAGTACAAATTATATTTACCTTATAAACAAAGTAGTTTGTATTTAAATAATATGCTGTTGCTTCTAGAAAATGTCCATTCTATTGTTTGTTTTTCAAATAATTTTAAATTCATTAAGATATTCTTTCAGAATAGAAATAAAATGCTTGGGATCTCCTATTTAACATCCAAAATTATTTTTAAGTGTTTGTCTCTAATTGGAACTTACAAACTTCAAGCTGTTTTAATAACTGATTGATAAACTCACATATAGTTATAATGCACATTAAATTATAATGATTCTCTGACTTTATCTAATTTGGTCAACCAAAATTAGATAACAAGCAATTTAACAAGGCTTCCAGTAAAATAATCTTGCCTGCTTTGCTTTCTCAATTCTTTTTTACTGGATTTAGCATTTCAGCAGCAGTAAACCTTCTCCTGTTACAAGCATCCCTATGCCAATGAATAAATAGACCCGCCCCCCCAAATTAAAATCATTGTATGCCAAGTCGAGTCTGAATTTTTATGACCCTATGGACTATAGCCCAGCAGAATCCTTTATTCATAGGATTCTCCAGTCAAGAATACTGGAGTGAGTTGCCATGCCCTCCTCCAGGGGATCTTCCAGACTGAGGGATGGAACCCTTGTCTCTTATGTCTCTTGTACTGGAGGGCAAGTTCTTCACCACTAGTGCCATTTGGGAAGCCCTTAAAATCATTAGGCACGTACATAATTAATTTTTTAATTAAAGGATTAAAACAAATGGATATAGATTCAGTTCAGTTCAGTCACTCTGTTGTGTCCTACTCTGCGATCCCATTGACTGCAGCACACCAGGCTTCCCTGTCCATCAACGGCTCCCGGAGCCTACTCAAACTCATGTCGATCGAGTCAGTGATGTCATCCAATCATTTCATCCTCTGTCGTCCCCTTCTCCTCCTGCTTTCAATCTTTCGCAGCATCAGGGTCTTTCCCAATGAGTCAGTTCTTCCCATCAGGTGGCAAAAGTATTGGAGTTTCAGCTTCAGCATCAGTCCTCCCAATCAATATTCAGGACTGATTTCCTTTAGGATTGACTGGTTGGATCTCCTTGCAGTCCAAGGGACTCTCAAGAGTCTTCTCCAACACCATAGTTCAAAAGCATTAATTCTTCTGTGCTCAGCTTTCATTATGGTCCAACTCTCACATCCATATAGGACTACCAGAAAAACCAAAACTTTGACTAGACAGACCTTTGTTGACAAAGTAATGTCTCTGGTTTTTAAGAAGTGTTAAAAATTCTACACCTTTAAACCTAGACAACCATTCCTACAATTGCTACCAGAGAAAATTATTGGAGTAATATATATATATATATACACACACACACACACACACAAAGGAAAAACTAAGCAAACATACTGGTAAATGAACCTCAACTGTATTCTCTAACTTGAATATTGAATCCTAACAAGCGGGGCTGAATGAATGAAAAAAACTCTGCCTCAGCTTGAGTTTAACCTAATGTCTGGAACCACAATTAAACTCCACCAGTGCCCATCCTTGTTTCTTGGTTGTTTTTGTTCTGTTATTCCATCATCCAGAATGACCAGAGGGAAAAAAGTTTCAGTCAAATCTAAGTGACAATATATAAAAATTCAAGATTGATTTTAAACTGCCTTCCCAACACATTAAAAAATTACACCTTAAGAATGATATCATTTTCATTGTACTATGTTCCTGATTATGTCTAGGACCATTTGTTTTCATTTTTTGAAATTTAAAGTCCATCTAGTCTTACATTTTCCTTGACAGCTCACTGGATAAAGAATCCACTGCAATACAGGAGAAGTAGGTTTGATCCCTGGATTGGGAAGATCCCCTGGAGGGAGAAATGGAAACCCACTCCAGTATTCTTGCCTCAAGAATCCCATGGACAGAAGAACCTGGAGGGCTACAGTCCAAAGTGTTGCAAATAGTCGGATACAACTGAGCAACTAAGCATGCATGCATTAGTCTTATATTAGTGTAGTCATTGCAGGTTTCTTATGCTTGCTACCAGGATGATAAATTCTTTTCCATCCTAGTAACATAAAATTTGCTTGGTTAAATGTTTGCTAAGGAGTTCGAGAAAAATTTTAAAAGACAGAGATGTGAATATGAGAAAATAATAATGCCCTTAGGGATCTAAAGCAGATTAAGCTGCAAAAAAGATGCTGGAGATTTCAGGTAAGAGAATTACTTTAGAGGGCAAAGATATATTAGAGAATAAAGTTTTTTTTCTTCAGAAGGTCGCTCAGTCAGGCACAAGTGCAATCATCTGGGTTACTTAAGTTCCAGAAATGTACATGATGTGTTATGTCCAAGAAGAGGCCACTGTGATCTGTTCATTCATATTTTCTCTTTGAAGGGCAGTTCATACACTGGGGAGAGACACAAGAATTGCCAGTGTGTGTTTGGCAGAGGATGACCAAGACAAAGGCAGCTCTTTTACCACCAGATGACACTTGCACTTCTCTTTAACACTTGATAGCTCTTCAGCTCTGTGGGGTTTAAACTTTTATATGCAGGAAGCTCTCAATACTTCGAGGGTCATAGCATGACAGCAAAAGGCAGCAACCTGGAAGTGTTCCCCAGGGCTCAGTCAAAACTCCCTTCCCCTCAAACTCAGCTGCAAAGAGCTCTAACATGATCGGTGACACAGAAGGCCCAGATTTAAAAGTCACCGCCAAAGGGCCTTCTGATCAATAGCATCCCCCCATCCCCAGCACTGCCTCACATACTGCATTAAAAAGACGAATCCCTTGGAGAGTTGTAAAGATATTTTAGTGCAGAGCATATATTATGAATGTTTCATCATGATTCCTCAGGATTTATTTAACATTTTACTCAACAGTCCCCTTGGATTTTTGATTGATTACTAGGCAAATTAGATAAGAAAACTCTTTCCGTATGAGAATCCATGCCGCAGTGGCATTGATAATGATGAAAGCTCTCATTTATCTCACCCTTCCGGTGTCAATAACCGTGCTAACTGGTTTCCGTGCATTTTTTCCACTCCTCGAAGGAGACATTGTTATCTCCATTTTATAGATGAGGAACTGAGGTTCAGAGAGCCCGAGTCAGGATCAACCAGGGTCTGTTTCTCATCAAAGCCTGTGTTCTCAACAAATGCTCTTTTCACACCCACTTACTCCCTGTTACATCATCCTCATGTTTCAGGATCAAATAAACTGGGGAAGCATCGTGAGTGCTCAGTCACTTCAGTCGTGTCAGACTCTCTGTAGACCCCTGAATTGTAGCCCACCAGGCTCCTCTGTCCATGGGATTCTCCAGGCAAGAATACTGGAGTGGGTTGCCATGCCCTCCTCCAGGGGATCTTCCCGACCCAGGGATCAAACCTGTGTCTCTTATGCCTCCTGTATTGGGAGACAGGTTCTTTACCACTAGAGCCTCTTGGGAAACTCTATCCCTTCTCTTTGGGATTCACAAGCATATGATCCTATTCAAGGTCCTGAGACAGCCTGCAAGGAAGAAAGCAGCTTGAGTTTATTTTACAAATGCTTTCAAGATGACTTGGTTCTGGAGCCGACCTTTGGGTTCGTGGGCTGTGTTTGCTGGCTTCTTCCTAGAACAACAGTTAACATTCTGAGTGTCAGAAATGAACAATCTGGTCTTTGGAATCTACCCCCACCCCATCCGCCCACCCCTGCCACCTCTCAGACAGTGATGCAGCTGGCAACTTGGCCTGATGTAGACAGATGAGGCTCCAGGTGTGGCAGGAGATAAGTTTCTTTGCAATTCAAGTCACAATGATTTAGATTGACTGGACGCATTTTCCTTCTTTTTGTGGATCCTGAAGGCTATATGGCTCAGGGAGAGTTGGAATCTAGAGGTATATTCAAGCAGTTATATCTACATCTGGGTTTTTTTCCCCATTAGTTATCTATTTTTATACATTGTAGTATATATGAAAGTGAAAGTTGCTCAGTTATGTCCAACTCTTTGTGACCCCACGGATTGACTAGCTTGCCAGGCTCCTCTGTCCATGGACTTCTTCGGGTCAGAATAACTGGATTGGGTAGCTGTTCCCTTCTCCAGGGGATCTTCCCAACCCAGGAATCGAACCAAAGTCTCCTGCACTGCAGGCACATTCTTTACCAAAATCTCCAAATTCATCCCCTCTTTCCACACTTGGTGTCCATACATGTGTTCTGTGCATCTGTGTCTCTATTTCTGTTTTGCAAATAGGTTCATCGGTACCTTTTTTCTAATATATAGCATAATGCCTTAATAGACGATATATGAAATTTCTCTTTCTGACTTACTTCACTTTGTATGACAGTCTCTAGGTCCATCCATGTCTCTGCAAATGGTATCTTTCTGTTCCTTTTTATTGCTCAGTAATACTCCATTGCATACCCTTGCCACACTTTCTTTATCCGTTCCTCTGTCGATGGACATTTAGGTTGCTTATGAAACAAGTAACCTTGTTGCGTATGAAATCTGTAGTCTGTGTGTACAGTGTTTCAACAAGCTTGTAAGCCATTAAGATTGTTGGTGCATAGTGTGCTGATTGGGCCAGGCTAAGTCACGTGTCTTCAAGGTGAGCAAATGAGCCCCTCAGGAGACCTTGAGCAGTGTTTGGAGACAGCTGTGCTTGCCACAATTGGGAGCTTTGCTGTGGGCATCTGGTGAGTACAGCTCAGCATCCTTTGATGCGCAGGGCCATCTCCCACCTCCCTCCCCACCAGCAAGCGATTATCTAGCCCAGAATTGCAATAGTGTCAAAGTTAACTAACTGTGTAGAGATAACACCTAAACCCTACAGTCTCAGAGTCTGAACAGTTATACATGTTTGCTTTGGTTATTTTGCCCATTTACGCAAGATCTAAAGCTAATGTTTGTAGTTTTCAGCCCTTCTGAGAAATATTCTTCCAAGTGGTACCCGAAGGATGCCGGCTTCCAAGCTTCTTCCATCTTTTAGAGAATGGATGACTGACTACATAGATCTTCTAGGTTTGAGACTCAGAAGAGCTCTAAGTCCTTTCCACATAAATTCTGATGGCCAGAACTCAGTACTGGGGACATAACCAGCCTCAAAGTGGCACTGGAGAATAACTCTCCTGCTTTCTCAGAAGGAAAAGGGAATGTTTTGATGAACTCATTGTATCGTCTCTGACACACGCACAAAGTTCATTTTGAATAAATGCTGAATAAATAAGACACAAGAGCCCACATGTTTATGTAGCAATTAAACAGTGGCAAAACATAATTTTAATTGAAGAGTCTTGCACTGTAGTTGAGAAAATCGTTCTCAAGCCCGTGCATTGGGATTTAGGCAGTGGAATTAATATTTATTAAGTACCCACCATCGTCAGTCACTTGGAGTGTGTTAGTTCATTACACCTGTGAGGTGGTTATTACACCTGTTTTATGGATGAGGCAGACCTCAAGGTATTTACTAGAATGTGCATACACACAGCTCACAAGTTAAAGTGCTGGGGTGGAAATCAAAGACAGAGTTGGAAACCTATACCCTTTCCTTTTGGTCAGCATTTCTCAAAGCAAGCTTTTTCTCATAATATATCTGTGACCTGTGTGCATGCATGCTCAGTTGCTCAGTGCAGTGGTATCTGACTCTGTGCGACTCTGTGGACGATAGCCCACCATGCTCCTCTTTCATGGGATTTCCCAGGCAAGAATACCAGAGTGGATTGCCATTTCCTTCTCCATCTTTGACCTGATCCTAGCCCAAATAGCTCCATGAGCTAAAGCATTTGAGAAATTCTAACTATTGTAATTTCCTCCTGAAAAGTCACAATGCCTGTTAGAATATTTAAAACCTACGAAAAGTCTTAAAGAGACCAATTACATGAAATAATCTGGTCCTTTCATTGCATGTATCAATATTCCATACAATTAACTACAGCCAATCTTTGAAAATGTTGCTTTCTCACAACTTTTCTATTTTTAATTTGGAATTTAATTTTACACTCACACCCATAATATGTTCTACTCTGACTAAAGCACTGTTTGGGGTAATAGCATGGCATATCCACGATGGGACAAGCTGGGGAATTTAAAGATGGCAGCCTGGATCTTGGACATAGAGCACTTTATTTTTCACTTGGATTTTGGTTCCATCATATATAATGCAGGGTACTAAATTCGTTCAGAGCTGGCACATCAAGTCATGTATGTTGATTGTGACTGCCTGAAACACTGTGTTGATAAGGGTGCTGATGCCAGCTTCTAAAGAAGTAAAGGATGCTCTGAATGATTCATGGGGTCTGCCATGAGCTCAGATGAAAGAAGCAGTATTCATGCACTGTAAATTTGCCATCTCTGAACTGAAGGAAGCCTAAGGTCATGTTCGGCTCCAACATGCTCTGATTCAATCTGATATGAGAAATAAGATAAATTGCATTTTCCTACTCCCAGCTAATAAGCTGTGGTGGGAGACTAGTGCGACTCTGACCTATGCATAAATGACTAGGTGCACGGAGAGGGTAACTCTAGACAGAGCAGAGATAGAAACTCTAAGGCCTATGAGAAGAAGTGATATTTGAGCTAGGTTTTGAAGGATGCATAGGATCCCGACAGGCAGAGACAGAGGAAAGGCAGTTCAGGCAGAAGAAGTAACATGTCTAGAGGCTGAGGAAACTGAGGCCTGTCTGATGATGTTGAGTGCCTGGACTGATAGGAGACTTTGGGCTTGCTGCTGGGCTGTGCTGTGCTCAGCTGTGTCCTACTCTCCTCGACTCCATGGACTGTAGCCCACCAGGCTCCTCTGTCCATGGCATTTCGTAGGCAAGAATATTGGAGTGGGTTGCCATTCCTTTCTCCAGGGGATCTTCCAACCCAGGGATGGAACCCAGGTCTCCTGCACTGCAGGCAGACTCTTTACCATCTGAGCCACCGGGGAAGCCCAACAGGGACAAATAGACATGGAGGCAGGAAAAGACTTAAAGAAAAAAACAAAACAAAGCCAGGTAGGTGGGGCTCAGATTGCCATGTGCCCTAAGGTGCCTAATTCTGCCAGCTGCTGACTTCCCTTTGTTGCTACAGCAAAGGGGCCTCATGGTGCCTACAGTGACGGTAACTGCAGCAGCGAAAGGAGGAGAGAGTTGCTCTTGCAGGCAACCTGTCGCCTTCTGCACCGCTGCCAGGACTGGCTGGTGGCACTCGGAGTCCTCTCTGCTTTTCCTTCCCCGCCCAGGGCTCCTTTCCTGGGACGGGTCCTAATGAAATGCTTCCCATTTTAATTTCCACTCTGCTGGGAGGAGCTCTTTTGTCTCGGTTGCTTCAGTGCCATCAAAGCCCACTCAGTGCTGAGTAGCTGCCCGCCCTCTCTCCGGCCCGTCCTCCACCGCATTCCGCCTGCAGGTTTCAATTCAGAGTCTCAGAAGACAAGCGAGGGGGCTGCTTTTGCTTGATCAGTCAAACACAATCTCTTCTCCGTTGTCTTCGGAGACTCCCGACTCCAGACATGAAAGATAAAAACAAGAGATGCCAGCTTGGTTTAAGACGGAAGTGCGTGCTAGATCTTTCAGTTCTTCCTTCAACTCAGAAAAAATAAAAAAAAAAACACCTTCCTCGGCTCCATCAGCACATTGTTTTCTCACCTACCATCTTGTCTCCTCTCCCGAGTGAATTTTTACTGATTGCAGAAGTAATAAAAACCATGTAACATGTATTGAGGCTCNTTTTTTTTTTTCTGCTGAATACAGTTGTAATATTAAAAAAATTTTTTTTTAAATTTTAATTGGAGGCTAATTACTTTACAATATTGTGGTGGTTTTTGCCATACATTCACATGAATCAGCCATGGGTGTACATGTGTTCCCCATCCTGAACCTCCCTCCCACCTCCCTCCCCATCCCATCCCTCAGGGTCATCCCAGTGCACCAGCCCTGAGCACCCTGTCTCATGCATCGAGCCTGGAATGGTGATCTATTTCACATATGATAATATACCCAGGATGTGATCTTAACTCTTTACTCTGCTCTCTTTCTCCCGTGCCTCCAAGGGTAGAAAATCTTGAGTGTTTTCCTTGTCCATAGACACTAATTACTACACTAAGTGTAGATTGTTTGTTCCTCCCTTTAAAACTCAATGCAAGTTTCAGGTAGTCTCTGGAAATAATTGACCTCTATTTATAACTTTTTCCTAAGGTCTCAAGTATATATGTCTATTTCTTCCAGTCTCTATCAGTAATCAAATAACCAGATCTATTGTAAATCATCTTTGACATTATTGGACTGCTAATGTCTGTGAGTGAGAAGATTACAGCATGAATGCCTAGCTTGAGAGATGATTGCAATGAACTTCCCTGTCCCCTGTGCCCTTGTATAAGCTCCTCCCACATTGGATCCGGTCTCGTTTGTGTGACCAATGAAATGTAACATAGACAATGGTGTGTAACTTCCAAGGCTAGGCTATAAAAGGCATGGTGCTGCCTTCTTTGTTTCTTGGGTCCTTGGTTCTGGGTGAAGCCACCTTCCAGCCATATGAAGATGCCATCTTAAATGCGACTTCTCCATCTCCAGCCAAGCCATCAGATGACTGACACTTTGAAAATGCAAACGAGTCCCCAAGTGAGAACCACCCACCTAAGCCACCCTCAAAATCCCAACTCACAGAAAACGTGAGAGATGATAGTTTGTCATTTTTGAATCACTGTGATTTGGGGACTATATTGTTACTCAACCTCAGTAATTGGTGCAACGTGTTCTGAATTTGAAGGAACGGTTTCGGTTTCTGATGCTGAGAAAATGTCTTTAAAAGTCCATTCATTTTCTTACTATACACTACTATACTACATGCCTTTTAGGCATTCTTGTTAATCTTCACCGTGATCCTAGGAAGTTAGCTTGTATTAAACCACTTTGCGGATGAGAAGATTGAGACTCAGAGAGACTCTGTTGCTAAAGTTCCAGGGAGGCAGTGAGAGGAGTTAGACTTGAGACTCAGCTCTGCCTGGGTCAATGGCCCATCCTCTTAACTTCTATGCCTGATCACTTTCCTGCTAAAATGGTTCGTGGTTATTTGCCGAGCTCTGAAATAAATCATTGGCATTTATTATCCAATCTGACCCTTGCTACTCTGAAAGTCATTGTATAGACAAGGATACTATGGCATTGGAAATTAGAGGCAAGTTTCATATTCCTAACTGTTGATGGGGAAGTATGATCATACAATGAAACTTGCAACATACTTGAGATGACTGAGACACATCACCTTTTTCTAAGTTGTTCACAGTGATTGGAAACATGCTAGGTGCATGGAAAGTCTTTAGGGATTATGGGAGGAAGGAAAGATGAAGGAAGAAAGGAAAGAAGGATGGCTGGAAGGAAGGGAGGAAGGAGGGAAAGAGAAAAACTTAAGGAGAATTCCCCTTAAGATCCTAAGACATTAGGTTGAGTGCCGATGAATTGATGCGTTCAAATTGCAGTGCTGAAGAAGACTCTTGAGAGTCCCTTAGACAGAAAGGAGATCAAACCAGTCAATCCCAAAGGAAATCAACCCTGAATATTCATTGGAAGGACTGATGCTGAAGCTGAATTTGTAATACTTTGGCCACTAGATACAAAGAGCTAACTCATTAGCAAAAGACCCTGATTCTGGGAAAGATTGANATCAAACCAGTCAATCCCAAAGGAAATCAACCCTGAATATTCATTGGAAGGACTGATGCTGAAGCTGAATTTGTAATACTTTGGCCACTAGATACAAAGAGCTAACTCATTAGCAAAAGACCCTGATTCTGGGAAAGATTGAAGGCAAAAGGAGAAGAGGGTGACAGAGGATGAGATGGTTGGATGGCATCAGCAACTCAATGGATGTGAGTTTGAGCAAACCCTGGGAGTTGGTGATGGACAGGGGGTCCTGGCGTGCTGCACTTCACTGGGTTGCAGAGTTGGACATGATTTAGCAACTAAGCTACGAAGATTCCCCTTAAGTCTTTGAGGAGGGACAAAGACAAAGGAGGAGGGACAATGAAGCCATCTCTTTGCTCCAAGGTGGGGTGGAGGCGAAAATCACAGGTTTTGAAAAGGATCCAAACAGGTAAACCAGTGATGTGGACCTGGAAAAGCATTTGAAGGAAGGAGCTGATCCTTATAACAGGTGACAGACTTGTCTCCCCCAGAGAAAACAGATCCTCTTCTGCTCAGCCCACAGCAAGGGACAGGAACTCGGGCTCACCATTGCAGCTAGCCTTTTCTTTCAGTCTCTTTTATTAAGAAATTGACAATCTGGATTTTTTTTTTAAATTATTCATTATTTATTTATTTATTTTTACTTTCTGGCTGTACCTCGTGGTCTGTGGGATTTTAGTTCCCCAATCAGGGCTCAAACCAGTGCCCCGTGTGGGAGCACCGAGTCTCAAGCGCTGGATCACCAGAAATGTCCCTGACAATCAGGACTTTTATGTGTAACCCCCTGATTTTTTGACAGCTAAGTCCTCTTATTTTATTTTTTAAATATGACCTAGGATGAGCCAAACTTGTTTGTGAGCCTGCTGTGCCCCACAGGCTGCAGAGGTTCAAGGTCTCTGCTGGCAGAAAAACCAGCAGAGGGCAAGAGGTGGCCAGACTGCAAAGGATCAACTGCTGGGACAGAGAAGAACAAAGTGAAGGAGGAATCAAGAAGAAAGTTGCTGGATTTCTCTCCTACTTTATAGCTTACAACCCAAAGGCTTGCTGGTATCGCCTCCTGAAGAGGAACGGGGGACATCTTCACAAACTTGTGGGCCAAGAATAATCAGTGATCCATCCTGGCAACTCTGGACTTTGTAGATTCCGCTCTTGGGGAGAAAAAAAAAAAAAAGTTGTCAAAACAGAAAGAAATTGCAGACCAGCCCCCTCCTGGCAGGACGTGAGCTCTATTCTTTGTTAAAGCAGGCATTTGATGGCTGACGGTTTATTCTTTTTCTTCCTCTTCTTTTCCCTGTAGGCTCTGGGGCATAAGGGACTGAGCACAAACTGGCAATGAACGATATCCCTCCCCACTTTGGATGATTATATTCGTTAATAATGATTATTTCTTCTATGTAATATTTGCATGATAAACTATGGACATCTGGTGGCGTGCGCCTGTGCGTGTGGGATTTGTTAGGAAACAGAAGCGAGCTAAACGCTGATGAAATGTGAAATCTAACCACTCGGACTAAAAATAAAGTCGGCAGGCTTTAGGGTTTCTGCACGCCAGCAATTCTGAATCGCTCACATAGGCCGCCTTAGTTAGTTACCGTGGAGACACGTGGCTGGGCCGATGTGGAGCCGAGTTCACACTTTGTGGGCCTGGCCCCTGGGGGTCCCATTACAGAATTTCGTCTGTTTAGAAATATTTTGTAATAAGGCCCCTGGTGTCACTGATTAGTAATAAAATGTGCAACTGCCTTCATCAGCATCTACCTCAAATTTGTCTTTTATGGAAATGAACCGGTTCGCTTTCAGGTAAAAGATGGTGTGTGTGTATGTATGTGTATACACACACACATCCATAGATAGATTTAATTTCAATATGTATTTAAATATGTGCAGAGAATTTTATCTTCCTCAAGCTGTTCTGTTGCAGTTGGGTTTTTTTTCTCCCCAGGAAATTTTGTACTTTTTTGTTTATTAACCTGCAGAGTCGACTGAAATTTCTAAATGACGAACAAAGAAACGTGAATTTCTTGAGGCCGAACCCAGTGTGAATTTCTGGAAGTAAAGATACAGTGAAGGGTGCATAAAGCGTGGGAGCTTGCAGCGTGTTTTCTTGTAACGTGTGGTTTTAGACAATGGGTGATTCTGAGCATGGCTAGAATCATGAATCCCAGGGTCCTGGGAGGTAAAACCTTTATCTGGTAGTAAATATCAAGTTGTTTCAGTGCCGTTTGGGTGCCACTCACATAAAGGGTCTAAGAGTGAACAGACGACTATGATTTCTGTTGTTTTGTTTTCACCTGTTCTGAGTTGCCAGGAGAGAACCCCCTCCTTGCCCTCCCCCCATACGTGCCAGCTTGCGGCTTGCTTTCTTTCCAAAGTGTTCATCTAAATGTCTCCGGTAGCAGAGAATGGAATGCTCTTTTCAGCTAATGGTTTTCAGCCTGTTTCAGGAAGACCTGCCGTTTAACACTCCCTGGTGGGCTCTACAGTGTGTTAGTAGAAGGCTATGCATCAGAGAAGCACCAGAGAGCCTGGCATTTTCTCTGCAAAGCTGAGCTGCTCTCTGCAGACGCCAGGGGCTACGCTGACTGGTCTGAGTTTCGGAGCTGTTCTCTTTTTTTTTTTTTTTTAACTGGAGGATAATCACTTTGCAATATTGTGATGGTTTTGTCATACATCAGCGTAAATCGGCTATAGGCATACATGTGTCCCCTCCAAACTGAAACCCTCTCCTGCCACACCTTCTCTCCAAGTTGCCACAGAGCCCCGGCTTTAGGTGCCCCGCGTCATGTATCAAAGTCGCATTGGTTCTTTATTTTACATGTGGCAATGTATATGTTTCAATGTTATTCTCTCAAATCACCCCACCTTCCTCTCCCACTGAGTCCAAAGGTCTGTTCTTTACGTGGTGTCTCCTTTGAGCTCTTCCTGTAAATTAGAACCGTGGTGATGCAGAGTGATCTTTGGTTCCCCAGTTCATCAGACCTGGGATGCAGTTATCCGAATGGCTCTGAATCTCTTCCTCATCTGAAAAGCCGAGGGACTAATACCTACTTCATCAGGACTTTGGAAAGATTAAAAAGGATAGATCTCCATATAAAGTCTCCAAAACATTGCCCGGAGCAAAATAAAAATGTAGAAGGATAACAGTGATTAAAAGTTAAATGAAGCGCTTTCTGTTATCATACACTGAGTGGTGAGCAGTTGATAAGCATTTTATTTTCGTCTCACTGTGGTTCTTTAAGTAACATAAATTCTTCCCATTTTACAGGGAAGAGAAAAATAGAGGTTCAGGGGCTTCCCTGGTGGTCCAGGGCTTAAGAATCCACCTTGCAAGACAGGGGATGCCCACACGCCATGGGGCAACTGAGACCACACACTGCAACTAAGACTCGACACAGCCAAATAAACAAATAAAAAATTAAAAACTAGAGGCTTAGAGAAGTACGTGACTACCTGTTTATGAGGCCAGTTGAATCAGGATTCGGATCTAGAGCTGACTAAGTTAAAGACTCCACTTGTAAGTAAAATGCCAAGAGCTGTAGCTGTTAATAAGTGATGACGATCTTTGGAAATTTTGCCCATGAGTGTTAGAGGGGATGAAGGATGGAACAGAAGCCTTAGGACCCACTGAACTCCTTGGATGGATGGAATGTTTACCAGAGATGAAACTGTATGGAGGGAATGTTTATGGAAGAAAAAAAATCCCATTCACAATCCAAACAGCAAAGAAACAAAACTTACTGTGAGTTTTGGCAATTTCACATTGGAATTCAGAACCAAGCGCATAAAGTGGTCAAGGGCATTTGTGTAAGTAGTTCTTAGGTTCAGGGCACCCATGATGTGACTGAAGACATCCTCTGGGGGACTGAGGAACTGAATCCTGTCCCTAGCCTTGGCAGGAAAGTTAAAAAGAGCCGTCTATGTGCCAGCAATGATGGGGACTGACAGATTGAAAGCAATGTTGCTCTTCTGCTCAAAAGAAACATCATTTACATCACAGATGAAGTGTAAGAAAATCTGGTCAATGTAGCAAGGGCCCGGTTCTCCATACATAGCTTCAGTGAGCTTCAGAGGATAATTGTAAAGAAAATATAACATCGAAACCAGGGTCTTCATCTCGGGTGCTCACATTCTGGGGTAGTGTGCTGAACAGGACTTTCTGTGACGATGGCAGTGTTTTATATCTGCATTGTCCTCTGTAGGTCTGGAGCTCTTAACACAGGGCTTATATAATTGATGACCTGAATGCTTCATTTTTATTTAATTATCTGAATGTTAAATTGAATGAGACGTGTATGACCAGTGGCTACCATTTTTGGCAGAGCGGATCTGGATAATGAGGTAGGGGGGAAAAACCAGTGAGGATGACAAAGGCTGTAGCCTTGGAGTTTATAGGAGGTGCTGCCATCTGTGTGACCTTGGGAAAGTTAAATAACTTCTCTGAGCCCAAAGTAGGCATCGGTGAAACGAGGCTAGTTATGATAAAAGAGTGATGCATTCCCATGTGGTTGGGATATTCTATATAAAGTTCTTTACAAAGTCTAAAAGAGTTTTAATAAAATACCAGCCATTATTATTTATTGTCAATTATATTGTCATTGTCATCATTATTTTGTAATCAAAGAATACAGAAGTTGCTGTGAGGTCATTGAGTTCAGAATGACTCCCTGAGCTGTGATTGGGACAGGCAGAGAAGATGATAACAGAATGTAACTCACAGAGGCAGTGGCATTTCAGCTTCATTGTGTGCTATGGAATAGCTGTATAATTGTTCAACAAGAAATGGATAGCTGTATGATCGTTCAACAAGAAAAGGTGAAATGATTCAGATGCAGAGTGTGCTTGGCTATGGCACTGGCTTTTAAAAATATTTATTTATTTTTAATATTTATTTATTTGGCTGTGTTGGGTTTTAACGGCGGCAATCAGGATCTTCACTGCCATGTGTGGGCTCCTCTAGCTGGGGCATTAAGGATCAGGAGTTGTGAAATGTGATCCTGGTTTCCTCAAGACGTGAGAGATCTTAGTTGCTTGACCAGGGAGCGAATTCACGTCCCCTGCATGGAAGGTGGATTCTTAATCACTGGACCACCAGGGAAGTCCCCAAACACTGGCTTTTCAACGAGCCTGGCTTGTTTGAGAAATTGGGGAACCGTATGCAACGCGTCTGTAGGGTTACATAACAGCAAAGTTCTAGAGCAGACACAGTGGATATTGGGGTGCACCTTGTAAATTACAGGGATCTATCCCATGGATTCATGGAGGAAGTGAGTCAGATTTTCATATCCAAAAATAAACCTGGCTGTTGTGGGGGAATGGATTGAGGCAGAGGGAGGCTGAAGGCAAGAAGATTAGTTGGTAAGGGAATCTGGTGTGAGGTGGACAAGGCTCTTCATGAGGTGAGAGGCTGTGGCCATGGGGAAGAGGGTGGACTTGGGAGGCAGGTACGAGATTGGCAGGATTTTTGAGAAAAGGTAAATTAGGACTTTCGCAGGAGCCAGGAGTAGGTAAGTGCAAAGAGCACTGCGAGTGGCGTTGGTTCATGCATCCTGTGTGGTTTTCGGCTTACAAAGCATTTATAGCCTTTAATCCTCCCAATAACCCAACAGATGCCTTGAAGAATGACGATGTGTGTGAAGCACTTGGTCAGGTGTCGTCAGCTACTGAGGCTCACAAATTAATGGTTGTGGAGTCAAGGTGATGGTGGTTGATACAGCTTTATTAAGAAAAGTTAGACTTGATCTGCTTAAGGAGAGAAGCCTTGATAGATCACATAGTGGTTTAATCGCCAAGTCATGTCTAAGTCTGCGACGCCATGGACTGTAGCCTGATTTTTTTTTTTTCTTCCAATTTTAATTTCAGAAGTTTTAGATAAACAGGTGAAGAGGTCTCAATGGCAGGGAAAGGCTCACAACTCTGTCCTAAAATCCTCCATTCCCCTATGGTTATATTTCCCTTCTTTCCATGATGGCATCTGGCCACGGACAATCTCTTCTATCCAGATAATTCATTTATCAGGCAACGTGAAGGAATGAACCATTCTCCAAAAATTTCCAAGTAACTTAAGTTTGCCCCCCTTAAACACCCAAGTTGTTTGTTTTTAGTTTAGTTTTTTTTTTAAACAAATATTTTAAATATGTATTTTATGTTCTCCTCTGATTCCTTAAGCAAAGTTCACCCAACACAATAAGACTTGTCTGTGACGTTGTTGTTCAGCTGCCAAGTCGTGTCCAACTTTTGCCACCCCGTGGACTGCAGTATGCCAGGCTCCCCTGTCCTTCACCATCTCCTTGAGGAGAGATATCTTGCTCACTCTTTGTGGAAGTGTGGTTAACACAGATGCCCTGGGCTTGATTCAGTGGGAGAAGCAGGCTTGTCTTTGCACTAAATGCCCTCCACCCACTTTCTTAGCTTTTTGATCTGTGGGATCTGCTTTTCATGTAATTTTTAAGATTTCTGCTCTCCTCAATCCCTTAAAGCTGGCATCTGATTTCCCTTCATTTCTTATCAAATTCCACTGAACTCTTTTTCTTCTCCCAATCTATAGCATTTATCTGCTTCCCAGGATAAAACCAGTTGTGAAGGCTTATGATAATTGTGACTAATGCAAAAGTGATTAGACTCTGAGCAGAAGTATCGGGGCAGTCTCCCAGGTCAAAGTGCTTGAATTCCAGAAGATCGTTTTTGGTAAGATTGTCTCTAGCCCTCAGAAGCCTCACCATATGTTTCTGAGGACTGAGGACCTGAGAGTCATTGTTCAGGGTGGACCAAAACGGGCAGGCAAATAGGTGTCACCAGAGCTTTAATACATGCTGAATCTGTTTGTTTGTTCTTCACTGTTTTGTTGTTTGTTTATTTATATTCATGTGAGTATCCAGACTCTGACTCGTAAATGGTAGGAAGGCAGGAGAGGAAACTCTACTGTTGGAGAGAAAAGGCATGTGATAGAGAGACCATTGTTATCTACCAGAAGGCCACAATTAATGACTGCAGAATATTTGTAGAGAGAGCAGAAGCCATCTGCAGACTGCATTGAAAGGCACTGGGATGGCCTTCCTGCTGAGACTCTCAGGTAGGGATCGGTCTAAAATTCCTTTAGGGATGATTCTGCTTCCAGGCGCCCATCTTACAGATCCTTCTAGGAGGATAAGTCCCTGAATGAAGCACCCAAAAGTGATATGATATGGTATTTGTTTTTCTGATTTACTCAATGCGATAATCTCTAGGTCATTCCATGTTGCTGCAAACGGCATTATCATTTTTTATGGCTGACTAATATTCCATTGAATGTATGTACAAATCTTCTTCATTCATTCTTCTGTCGATGGATGTTTAGGTTGCTTTCATGTCTGGGCTGCTGTGAATAGTGCTGCTGTGACCGTAAGGGTGGGAGTATCTTCCGAAATCATGCTACGTGTACCTTTTGACCGCAGAGAGAAAGGATTATGTGGTTGAGCATATATCACGGGAAATACAAAAGGCCTAGAAACGGGAAACAAGAGAAAATAAAAGTCAACTTTGCCATGTTTTGCAGTTTTTCAAAAGTGGCCTTGGTTTTGTAGGAGTCTTCTTTGCCTCTTACTAGAAGGCTGTCTCGGAGAAGGCAATGGCACCCCACTCCAGCACTCTTGCCTGGAAAATCCCATGGACAGAGGAGCCTGGTGGGCTGCAGTCCATGGGGTCACTAAGAGTTGGACACGACTGAGCTACTTCACTTTCGATTTTCACTTTCATGTATTGGAGAAGGAAATGGCAACCCACTCCAGTGTTCTTCCTGGAGAATCCCAGGGACAGGGGAGCCTCATGGGCTGCCGTCTATGGGGTCACACAGAGTCAGATACGACTGAAGCGACTTAGCAGCAGCAGAAGGCTGGCTTGCTGACATAGATGCTATGGAGTTAAAGTTACTTGACCCAAATCCTGCTTGGGTCAAGAAGACAGAATCTCACTCTGGCTGTTCATTCAGTTAATGAACCCAGTAAAAACTCTCAGAGGAATAGTTAGCTCCTTTCATAATGACTAGCCTCTCCTGGCTAATAAATCAGTATTACCTCCATGACTTATATTTCTAGATCCTCCTGCAGTAGAGAAACATTATGTTTACCTTTTTCTGATTACTTTGTTAGAAGTCTGTCACTAACAGGACAGCTAAATGCAATGTGTGACCATGGGCTGTACCCTGCATGAAAAATGCTGTAAGGCACATTATTAGGAAATTTTTCTAAATTTAATTATGGACTGAGATAATGATATTGTACCAACACTTAGAGTCCTTGAATTTCATAATTCTATTACTGTTTCCCTGGTGGCTCAATCGGTAAAGAATCTGCCTGCAATGCAGGAGACCTGGGTTTGATCCCTGGGTCAGGAAGAGCCCCTGAAGAAGGAAGTGACAACCCACTGCACTATTCTTGCCTAGAAAGTCCCATGGACAGGGGAGCCTGGTGGGCCACAGTCCATGGGGTCAACAGAGTTGGACATGACTTAGCAACTAAACCAGCACAGCCACCATTACTGTCCACAGCAGAGAGTCTTCCTGCTTAGAAGATACAGGCCAAAAATTGTTACTAAAGGGCCACAGCAGCTATGATTTGCTCTCAAATGATGCAGGAAAACAATGTATATATAGACACATACATGCATGCATGTATATAGGTGTGTGCCTCCGTGCACACACACATGCATTGAGAAAGTAAGAGCAGGAGAAAGACAGTATGGCAGTGTTCAAATATGAACAATCATAAATGTAAGCAAAATTAAAGAGATAATCATCACATTCTTGCAACAAAGAACAGGATATTTCTAAAATAAAACTGAGGTCCCATCACCAGAATAAGAGGAAGGGGATGCTGAAAGGCACATAGCAGTTATCTAGGTTACACTTAACTTCTTCTCATGGCAGAACAAAACTCCTGAAGCATTAATGTGAGCATCTGCTTAAACTAGCATTAAAGTTTGAGCAGCATTTTGTGAGCTCAAAGCAACGTTCACATGTGAGGCTCTATAAAGCCGTTCCAACTTCTTTCTCCTGTTTAGATGAAAGACAATGAATACACTGGCTGATCTTAACACACACATCAATTAATTTAAATTGACTTAAGTGTTGTTCTCACAGAAATGGCTACTATTTGGATTGTTTTAAAAGACATCAATTTGTCATTAAAAAAAGTTTGGTAGCTTTATTTTTTTTTTTCTCCACCAATTCCTTTAATGTCTGTTTTGTTGGATGCTTAGCAACAAGAGGTTGGCCTGGGTAAGAGCTTCTTTGCCAAGATAAAAATAATCTAAAATTTAGATGCGTCTGCAGTGATCATGGCTGTGTAAATTAATTAGCCACGCTGAGCCTGAATCAGCGGCTCTAAATTGATCTGGCTTTTATGGTGCTCTGTTTTCTAAAACGTGTTCACCCTCGAAAGTAGCCACTCTTGTTATTACTTCCTTTTCCAGAAATTCAGTTGGAAAGAAATACTTCCTTTTTTTTTATCCATGAATAAATACTGGAATTTGAATTTTGTGTCAGGAGCCAAAGTGAAAGCCAGCTGCCGATGAGGAGAACGTGAAAAAAAATAAGAGGTTATCTGTATACTTGAGGACATTAATGTATTTTTGTGGTGTTCCCTGGTAGCGTAGATGATAAACAGTACGCCTGCAATGCGGGACACCCAGGTTTGATCCCTGGGTCAGGGAGATGCCCTGGAGAAGGGAATGGCAACCCACTCCAGTATTCTTCTCTGGGAAATCCCATGGACCGGGGAGCCTGGCAGGCTACAGTCCATGGGGTTGCAAAGAGTTGGACAAGACTAGGAGACTAACACTTTCACTTCCCTTTTCAAAATATATCTAGTAGAAGTTAACTATATAATTTAAGCCAGCAATGCCATGAGGCAAGATGGTTTTCATTACCAAGAAACAGTGACTATTGAGCTCTGTGGAAGTAACTATTCTTCTTGGGTGCAAGAGAAGAATTTTGGAAAGAAAGGAATTGGAATAACAGTTTGGTATATGTCCCAAGTTCCATGCAAAATTTTGACATGTCTTTTTTTAACAGCTGCATTGAGGTATTATTTATCTAATTAAAAATTTACTCCTTTTAAGTGTCCAGTGATTTTTTAATGAATTTACAGAGCTGTTAAGCCATCACCACAGCATATTTTTAATTGAAGTATAGATGATTTACAATATTTCAGGTGTACAGGAAAGTGATTCAGTTATATATACCTAGAGAGAGATGTATATAGATAATTTTTCAGATTCCTTTCCATTATGTTATTATATGATATTAAATATAGGGTTATACAGTAGGTCCTTGTTCTTTATATATTTACATATAGTAGGATGTGTCTGTCTCACCCTCTGCTTTCCCCTGTGGTAACCATAAGTTCATTTTCCAGGTTGGTAAATCTATTTGTTTTGTAGATAAGTTCATTTGTATCAATTTTTTAGATTCCATGTATAATTGATATCATATAATGTTTGTCTTTCTCTATCTGTCTGACTTTACGTAGTATAATGATTTCCAGCTCCATCCATGTTGTTGCAAATAACATTATTTCATTTTTCACGGCTGAGTAATATTCCATCATGTATGTATACCACATCTTTGTTTCTCTGTTGATGGACATTTAGGTTGTGTCCATGTTACAATTTTCTAATATTTCCATCACCCTGAAATACTGCCTGAAGCTCTTTTGCAGTTAATCATTGTTCCCACCCCACTCCCAGGCAACCAGAAACCAATTTTTTCTGCCTATAAGTTGCCTTTTCTTGCCTTGTGTTAATATATAGATGAGATCATACAATATATAGTGCTTTGGATTTAGGTTTGTTTTTTTTTTTGTTTTTTTTTTTTTTTTGAACATAAAAA
>SJYX01018717.1:866212-879534 GCA_006410675.1 Oreotragus oreotragus
TTGTTTTTTTTTTTTTTGCGAACATAATGATTTTGAGTTTTATCTATGTTGTATGTCTCTGTGCTTTGTTCCTTTTTTTATTTTCAAATAATAGTCCATTTTATAGATAGACCACCTTGTCTTTATCAAGCCGTAAGTTGATGAACAAGTTCTGGCTATTAAGAATCATGCTGTTAGGAATATTCACGCGTGAATTTTCATATGGATATATGTTCTCATTTATTTCGGGTACATGCTTAGGAGCAGAATTGCCAGGACAGATGATAAACTTAGGTTTAGCTATTAAAGAAATTGCCTGTCTTCCAAGGTAGTCACATCATGTTGCATTCCCACCAGCAGTGTCTGAGAGAGAATTTTCCCTACCTTAATTTTATTTATCATGTGACTCTGTCAAGGAGGGATTCAGTTAGAAAAGAGAGGTGGGTTTGCTTGCCCACGATTATGCATCCCATAGTTGCAGAGGCCGAGTTTTAACCCAGATTGGACTGACTCTAAAGCATTCTGTACCCCCATGCTCCAGGATTTTGAGGCATTCTTAGGGTTTTGAAATTTGAGTTCAAAGGGAAATAAGGATTGATTAGCAATGTCTGCAAAGGACATAGACAAGGAGATCTTGTGGCAGCCATTTGCCATCACCAGACTAGAGCCCTTGGTCCCACTCTCTGCAAGTCTATGGGATTCCCCCACTGATTCTTCACCACCGTTGTTTAGAATGAATGTAATATTTTATGATTATTATAGAATTCTCTTCTCAACTCCTCTACCATGAGGAACATTCTATTTCTACAAAACTCAGTGTTTTGTACCATAATTTGTGGTTTAAATCATTTATCTCCCAATGGGCTAAGAACAACTAATAGAAAGACGCTTTATTCTGCTCAGTAGCTCTGCCCAAGAATGGAGTGTCTGGCTTAGGAAAGCTGTTCGATGAATGTTGCTTGGTCAAACGATTGCAAGAGTAAATGTGAGCGTAACACTAGATCTCTCCTTTCCATTAGAAGCATGGTAAAGCAAAAAGATGGACACTTTGAATAATGGAGCAAATCCACAGGGCCAAAAGAAGATGGAGAGAAGCCTTGAGCCCCCGAATTTCTTAATCATTGGGCGCTAGCTCACTTCTTGAGAAAAACTGGCCTCTGTCTGTTACTATTAAATGACCGATGTGGCCTGTTAAATTCTGCTGATGTTGGGCTGTGCTGAGACCAAGATGTCCACGGTGCACAGCTCCCTCTTGGTTTAAAATGAACAGACCATGGTTTGTGTGATGTGCAGAGAGGAAAACACTATAAGGAGGTTATTTCAGCAACATTTAAACACAGATGAAAAGATAATATTTTTGACCCAATGCAACTTGTTGGTGGGGTGGCCCATGAATATTGTATACTTATACAATCAACAAAGAAAGATGCAACATGACATAATTCATACAGCCTGATGACTGAGTCCACCCTCCTCCTTTCTCTTGTCTTCCTCCTGCTTCTTCCCTCTTGGTCTCTCTCACCAAAAATATCAAAGAAAACATGTTAATAATAGTCCCTAACAGGGACTTCCTTAGCAGTCCAGTGGTTAAGACTTCACCTTCTAATGTAGAGGATGTGGGTTGATCCCTGATCTGAAAGCTAAGATCCCATACGCCTCTTAGCAGAACAGAACAGAACAAAAACCAAAACCCCCAAAACACCATGCAACAGTAACCATATTGTAACAAATTCAAAAAATAATCTTTAAAAAAGTCACTACTCGGTGATGGAGCAGCACTGTATCTTCTTTTTTCCCTTGTATTTTCAAAGTTTTCTCATTGCAACTAACAAGCAATTGGTAGAGAAAATCCTTGAGATAATGTAAATAATCTCGCTCTCCATCAATCTTTCATCCACTAAGTTCAGCATCCACTGGTGATTTTCTAAGTCTCTTCTTTCAGTATTCATTGTCAGTTTCAAATAAAGAGCATCCCCACTTCTTTTCCTCATGAATTCATAGATATCATTATGGACTTGTAGGTTTTTATTTTACGAGTCATCAGCCATTGCTCTCATATCTTAATGCTCACATTGTCCCAGATTTGACCAGTATGAAGCATTTCAAAGGACTTGGACTTTTATCTCATGGGCAATGGAATATATCCAGCACGGTGTTAGGCAGATGAGTAAAATGGTCACATTGGTGTCTTTCTTTTTTTTTTATAGAGTCTTTCAAGAGAACCTTTATTTAAAAAAAATTAATTTTTTGGCTGTGTTGGGTTTCTGTCGCTTGGGCTTTCTCTGGTTGCGGCAAGTTGGGGCTACTCTGGTTGCAGACCGTGATCTCTCGAGCGTGGACTCTGTTTGTGGCACACAGGCTTAGCTGCTCTGCAGCTGGCTGACTCTTCCTAGACCAGGGATAGAACCCACGTCCCCTGCAGGGACAGGTGGGTTCTGACCCACGACACCACCAGGGAAGCCCCCTCCCCAGATTTGCTCTTTGACAAATTACTTCATCAGAGGCATGGTGAATGGATAGGCGGAGATACTTTTTAAGGAGAGATGAGGAAACAAATGCTATCAATCAGGAGTGTTGGAAGGTCACACTGGAGGTTCTTTATCTCTTTATTCTTCTTATTCAGGGGTGTTTATCGTTACTCTGTGTGTGTCTGTCTTTTGTGTGTCTACTATGTGTTTCTCTGTGTCCCTCTCAATGTCTCTCTTGCATCTGGATACATAGTTTCCTTAACAGTGTATCCTTTTCCCCCCAACAATTGTACCCTGATGCCTTTGGAAATTTTCTGAAATACTTTGCTTTTGCTATGGTAATAAGCCTTCAAAAACATAATTGAATTCAGATATTAAATACTGTAAGCACTATCATTTAGCTTCTGATGAAAATGTGCAGTATTGTGTTCGAAACACCAAAAAAAAAAAAAAAAAGGCAGTGAATCAAAACAACATTTTTCCCCCTTCCTCCTGTGAAGTCTTTGTATGGAATAACTCAATCTCTTTTAGGCTGCATTCTCTGTGATGTGGGAAATAGAACCAGGGCCATTATGCAGTGATAAGATGTGGTTTCCAATTCTGCAGCTCGGTGGGGATCTGCTCCATTGTAGGTTTTATCACCTTCTGAGGTGCCAAGTATTTCTAGCAGGGGGAACACAAACTCTAATCTTAGTGGGAGGCCCGTTTGGGGACAGGACATGAGATTTGGAGTGATCCCTTCACTCGTGCATTCAGTCAAACAATTTTTATTGATCCTGTGCACTGGTCACTCCGATCGGTGCTAGGGTTACAAAGCCAGATAAGAATGATAGGGTCGGACTTCACAGAGTGCTAACACCGCCTCTACTCCTGGTAGAGGTTTCCTTTTTAACAAAGCTACTTAACTTCCTTGACTCTCGTTTCTCATCTATGCAGTGCAGTCAACCCTATTGGGGCAATTTCAAACAAAATCAGGGGCACAGTAGGAGTTCCTTGAGAGATGGGTCAGGCTGGTAGTCGTCTTTTCAATCTCTTCTCCAAGTGGTGTTTCTGTTACTTTGTCCTGAGTTGGTCTTACCTTTTCTTCTTGGTTGATACACGAGCTCTGTGCCTTGTGGGCAGTGAATTGAACCTTGTAGATTACGCTCTCAGGTGGCCATGAAATCTTGCATTTCTTAGACTTGTTATGCACAAAAAGTGCATAACACTTTGGTCTTATTACCCCAGAAGCTTTTTTCTCCCCCCAAAAAAAATAAAGTAGGAGTCGTTAGAGGAAAAGGAAGCACTTTATCTGACTCTTGATGTCTTCATCCTGGTCCCTTTCTGTAGGATGTGGGTGATTATGTAGAGTTGGGAAAGGGACAGAATTGAGAAAACTTGTGACAGTTCTGATGAGTGGGAGTCTTCTTGAGAACTCTGTGAGTCTTGTTCAAAATACATACTCAGAAACAGACTTGAGGAGCTGTCGTAACTCCCTCTTGTAGATTTTCATGGAAAGAAAATAATAAAATTGTCCATGTTGATCTCAGTGATTCCGAAGGTTACCTTCTCCAATTTCCATTGCTGTCAGATGTGGCCTGGGACTCAATTCTAGCTGAGGGTTAAAGAGTCCTGAGGGTCTTCTGGAATGCTCCCTTAAAGGAATGAGGCAAGTCATTTCTCTGCCTTTCCTCCTTCTTGTTGGCTGGGACATGCTTGAGAGGGCAGGAGCTGAGCAAGCTCTCTGTCACCATGAGGTCTACATGACAAGGATGAGTGAGTGAGTGAAGCTGCTCAGTCATGTCCGACTCATTGCAACCCCATGGACTGTAGCCTACCAAGCTCCTTCCTCCATGGGATTCTCCAGGCAAGAGTAATGGAGTGGGTTGCCATTTCCTTCTCCAATAACAAGGATGGTAGATGAATAAGGTAGGAATAGCCTGGGTATCTGAAACCACGCAGCTCTGTCCCAGTCTTAACTTACCGACTTCTGTGCTATATCTCCATGAGACAGAAATAAATTAATTTCTTTTTTCCTTCTTTCTTTCTTTTTTTTTTTTTCCTTTGTGGTAAAAGTCACATCAAAGCTTCTCTGGTGGCTCAGAGGTAAAGAATCCCCCTCCAATGCAGTAGCAATGAAGGAGATGCAGGTTCAATCCCTTGGTTGGGAAGATCCTCTGGAGGAGGGCATGGCAACCCACTCCAGTATTCTAGCCTGGGGAATTCCATGAACTGTATAGTCCATGGAGTTGCAAAGAGTCAGACACTACTGAGCGACTTTCACACTAACATATGTCCTACGAATGGATGGTACCTTTCTTTCCCCCGTGCTATACAGTAGGTTCTCACTGCTTATCTATTGTATACATAGTAGTGTATCTGAACCCCTTGTTACAGCCTTCCTTTAAACAAGAAGAAATCGTTGCAGAGAAGGTATACAGCTTACCAAAGTTTCCAGTGATAGATCTATGAGTAAAATTCAGCTTTCCTGACCTGAAGAACAAATCCCTCCCAATAATGTCGAGCTTTCACTTGTTAATTCTGGGTCATGTGTGAAATGGGAACTATTGGACAGTGGAAAAATATATATCATTGAGATGGGTAGAGGGTCACCAGCAAATGGCAACAGGAAATGTGTTTAATGTACTATGGGTATTCTAGAGCTAGTGGTTACCCTGAAATTAGTAGATTTTCATCTCCTTTTTTTTTCTAAGAATGAAATAAGACAAATTGAGAGATTAATCCATCGGCCAATATTGATTTCCTTGAAAATGGCTGGCCTGGAACAATTACACCTACTGACTGGTTGAAAAAAAGTTGTAAGTTGAAATGAAGTGGAATAATTTGGCTTTGTTAGAGTCCCAGAGTTGCCTGTGTTGGTAAAGTTGGGTTGAATGCATAATTATGCTTTTAGAGGAAATTCCTTTAGAAGCTTGGCTTAGAGAAGGCAGGATCACGGTAGGCCTCTTGGATGTGTATGCCCAACTAAGTGACTTTACTGCTGATCTGGTCTCTTGAGAGCCTGTTGGACAGCAAGGAGATAAAGCCAGTCAATCTTAAGGGAAAGCAACTATGAATATTCACTGGAAGGACTGATGCTGAAGCTGAAACTCCAATACTTTGGCCACCTGATGCGAAGAAGCAACTCATTGGAAAAGACCCTGATGCTGGGAAAGATTAAGGGGATGAAGAGAAGGGGTGACAGAGGATGAGATGGTTGGTTGGCATCACTGGCTCAATGGACATGAGTTTGAGCAAGCTCCAGGAGACAGTTAAGGACAGGGAAGCCTGGCTTGCGGTAGTCCATGGGGTTGCAAAGAGGCAGACGTAATTTAGGGACTGAACATGGAACATGGTCTTCTTTTTGTGCAGTGATGCCATTTCCTACATGTTCAAATATTTTTTTAAGAGCATGAACTAGTTTATAAAATGGGACCAGGAAGCTGTGGTCAAGGCTAACAAGCAAAACGTATTGAACCTCGTTCTGATTGGCTTACTGTGAAACACTCAAAGGCACTGGAATTGTTTTCTGATTTTTGCTATCTTTTTAGAGTCAGGGCTCTGTCTGAAACATTCTCCTGGAGAAGCAAGCTTCTGATTGACTTAAGATGTGGACTGAAGGACTACAGTTTGAGTCTCCAAAGTTCCATGGAACATGGAGAGTGATGAGTGAATTGGAACCCATTCTGCGAAGGTTTTATCTCTTTAAGAAAGTCTACTTTGATATGTGCAAATCTTGTTTATCTGACCTTCCCTGGTACCCTCAGATATTATTATATAAAAACATGTATTGCACTGTTATAGACACTTGCTATAAGTAGAGATACAGTTGTTGTTGTTTAGTTGCTAAGTTATGTCCGATTCTTTTACAAGCCCATGGACCGTACCCCACCAGGCTCTTCTGTCCATGGAATTTCCCAGGCAGGAATACTGAAGTGGGTTTCCATTTCCTTCCCCAGGGGATCTTCCCAACCAGCGATTGAACCTGTGTCTCCTGGATCGGTAGGTGGAATTTTTGATAAGCCATCTGTGAAGCCCAGAAATACAGTATTATTGACAAAATCCTTCCCATGGATCAGAACTGCTTTATCTAGTCAACCTACCAGGACTGTATTGGGTGTTGTTATTGCTATTGCTGTTGTTGTTATTGTTACCTTATATTATGATCACTCTTTTACAAACGTTGGTATCTTCCAGTGACTTGCTTAAGGTCACATACCAAGTAAATATGAAAGACAGAATTTAAATTTAGATTTTGTTTTCAATCTAGTCAACCTACCAGGACTGTATTGGGTGTTGTTATTGCTATTGCTGTTGTTGTTATTGTTACCTTATATTATGATCACTCTTTTACAAATGTTGGTATCTTCCAGTGACTTGCTTAAGGTCACATACCAGGTAAATATGAAAGACAGAATTTAAATTTAGATTTTTTTTCCTATCCAACTAATGACAATGAATAAATAAAACAAGTAAGAAGAGATTCAGAGGGCTGAAGATTGGCACACAGTTGACAATTTAGCAATATATGTCAAAAGCCTTGATATTTGCATGAGTTTAAGAGAATAGGTCTTAAATGCTCTCCCACCAAAAGAAAAAAAAAAATAGATAACTGTGAGAGGTGATGGATATGTTAATTTACTTGATTGTGATAATTATCTCAAAGGATACATATATCAAAACAGTATGTTTTATACTTTAGATATTTACAATATTACCCATCAGTAAAGCTGGGGGATTAAAATGTGACTCAGAGAAAGTATTGAGAAATCCACTTTGGAAACTTTTGAGAATATAGTTAATCCCATGACATATGGCTCACTAGAGAAAAACATTTGCTTTGATGAGCTCCCAAGATGTTGCTTGGCACCTGCCACCACATGACATTGCTGAAAACAGTCTTTTAATGGCACAAATATAAACAATAATAGCCCTTGTACCATCCCTAGTAAAATACTCAAGACTTCAAAATATACATAACCTGTGAATTACCATTCCTATTTCTGGAAATGTATCCTAAGGACATTAGTTCAAATGTTGTGTTAGTTTTGAAGGTAGAAGAGAAAGCATAGAAGAGATTTTACAGGCGAAAAAAATGAGATTCCTTTTTAAAAAATAGATGGTGTCTAGTGTGTGTTTGTCCACCGTTGTTTCTTAGCCCTAAAAAACAGCTAAGATCCACACTCATCCAGTGAAATGTGGTCTTAAGAAGAAATGAAGTAATTTAAGTATTAGCAGCACAACCAAATTCTGAAGTTTTCCTTGCTGTGGAGGTTCTTTAAAAAAAAATTTAATGCCTGTAATACAAATTGGACATTAGCTCCTCTTAGCTGTTTTAGCACTGCACCAACAGGAAGTTAGGAGGCTGACAGCACGGTAACCTGCTTTTCTAGATCTCCAATACCCCCAGTGACCTTGGACAACTGCTTTTAGGCTCACAGGGAGACCTCAGGCTCCACTGGCATTCCCCAGACATGCATCTCTTCTCCCCTCACTTTCTGCCTCCCCTCAAAACCCAGTAATGAGGGATCCAGTATAAAGTAATTAGACTGTATGCAGTTGAGGTGGGTGCCAATTATGCTGATGGAACTGAAGTCTTATTAGACTAATAAGGTTTCTAAATTGGACTTGGGCCTCTCGGTTCTTGGTGGGATGGACATTTCTAAGAGCAGTTGTCCAGGAATTTAAAATAAGTTTTCCTAAGGATAAATGTTTACCTTGACTGAACTGGAGTGAGCTTTGGGACAGAGATAAGTGGGTTCATGCTCAAAACTCGGCCGCTTATCAGCTATTTGACCTCAGGCAAGCCATTTAACTTCTCTGAGTGTCCTGCCCTGTCTGGAAGGTGGCAATATGAATCTCCGCCCGCCTGAAAAGAATATGATGGAAATTAAATAGATTGAAAACTGCACAAGGCATGATGTTTTATGTAAATTATCTTAGTATTCTTTACTTTAGATGTGGTTACTTAACCATATTACCTAAAAAATTCTTAACATGCAATTTATTATTTTTCTAAATATCTCATAATCTTGGAGAGTTTTAGAGGTAGGAAGACCTAAATTTGATGTTCAGCCTCAAAATTGACATCTATTTTACTATTCTGGGGGGGCTTTCCTGGTGGTTCACAATGACTAACACACTGCACAATTACAATTACTATTTTTGTTAACTGAAGTTGATTTATAATGTGTTAGTTTTAGGTATACAGCAAAGTTATTCATACACACGCACATATATATTTTCAGATTCTTTTCCATTATCAGTCAGTCAGTTCAGTCACTCAGTCATGTCTGACTCTTTGCGACCCCACGGACTGCAGCACACCAGGCTTCCCTGTCCATCACCAACTCCTGGAGCTTACTCAAACTCATGTCTGTCAAATCGGTGATGCCATCCAACCATATCATCCTCTGTTGTCCCCTTCTCCTCCTGCCTTCAGTCTTTTCCATTATAGGTCATTTATTTTACTAATTTTAATCCTGGTCTCTCTCTTTATATATATATATATATATAAATTCTAAAAGAGGAATTTTCTGATCAGAAGAGTAGGGGACTCTGTTGCTGATTAACATAGGCAAAGGTCACAGCTAGGTGATGCCTTAGAGGTCTCTAGCCAAGATGCCTGTGAAGAGTAAAATAATCAGTAGCTGTGTTTTGTGACATAGTTGTGAAGATTAAGCAAAACTAATAAGGAAAAAGTGTTTATCACACTGCCTGCCTCAGGAAAACAGTTTCATGGTGCTTATGGAACCAAAATATTACTGAGATAATTAATTTCAGTTGAACTTCAAGTTTGTTAGTGGTGCAAATTTTCCAATCCCAAGTTGTCTAAGTAGATAAAACATATCTGCATTGGGGCTACAGAACTAGTCAGGTTTTGTGTAAATCTGTGAATTAAGATTAATTTAGAAACAATGAAATCAAGTTAAAGAATGTTTTTTCTCATGTAATGATTAACTCTAAAGTTAAAGTTAGATTCTCATTTTTAAAGAGTTATATTCTTATATATCTGAACCCAGAGCTCAAATCTCATTAATAAAAATCTCTTTCTTCACCTCTTTTCAATCTTTATCTTTGATTTTGTGCCTCTAAGATTACGTCAGAGCTCCGAATGGAAAGCAAAATTTCCTCTTCTAATGCTCAGATATTAATCCCAGGAGAGACCCTCACTCTGTGTATGTGTGTGTCTGTACTAGTTGCTCAGTTGTGTCTGACTCTTTGCAGCCCCATGGACTGTAGCTGGCCAGGGTCCTCTGTATAAGATTCTCCCAGCAAAAATACTGGAGGGATTCCCATTCCCTTCTCCAGGAGATCTTCCTGACCCAGGAATTGAACCCAGGTTTCCTGCATTGCAGGCAGATTTTTTACCATCTGAGCCACCAGGGAAGATCAGATTCTGTCACTGCTGCTGCTGCTGCTAAGTCACTTCAGTCGTGTCCAACTCTGTGCGACCGCATAGACAACAGCCCACCAGGCTCCCCCGTCGCTGGAATTCTCTAGGCAAGAACACTGGAGTGGGTTGCCATTTCCTTCTCCAATGCGTGAAAGTGAAAACTGAAAGTGAAGTCGTTCAGTCATGTCCGACTCTTAGCGACCCCATGGACTGCAGCCCACCAGGCTCCTCCGTCCATGGGATTTTCCAGGTAAGAGTACTGGAGTGGGCTGCCATTGCTGTCTCCAATGCATGAAAGTGAAAAGTGAAGGTGAAGCCGCTCAGTCATGTCGACTCTTCGCGACCCCATGGACTGCAGCCTTTCAGGCTCCTCCGTCCATGGGATCTTCCAGGCAAGAGTACTGGAGTAGGATGCCATTGCCTTCTCCGGACTCTGTCACTAGATCTGCTTAAATCTATTTTTAGAAGGACTGTTGTGTCAACTGGAGTCGCTGTCCACATCTGTGGTGCTGAAAACCCTCACATGTATCCTGGCTAGAGATCTTTAAATTGTCACCTAGTTAGTGACCTTTGCCTGTCAGTCAGCAACAGGGTCCTCTACTCTTATGATCAGAAAATTCCTCTTTTAGAATTTTTCTCTAATTCTATATTTTCTGAGTTAGGAAGGAAATAGAACTCTGGTATCTAGTGTTGAATTTTTCCTGCCTTAGGCAAAACAGCGATTTTAATAAAACCTAAGAATGTCCCTTTATTCTGAAAACACATTTTAACCATCTAAGGTGGACTGAGAGGTATTCTGAGCTAGGTATCGAGGGAAAGAGATATAACATTTGGCTGTGTGTCTCTCCCATATCCAGAGTGACAAAAGTTACACACATAATCAAAGTTAATTGTGATCTGTGTTGTGATGGCAGTCAGTGGAGGAAGAGAGGAGCCAGACGGAGCTGTGTTTCTAAAGTCTGAGAAGTTTTTGTGGAGAAGTTGCTCCATGGTCTGGGTCAACCCAGGTTTAAATGAAGAGCAGGAGCATTCCATCTGGTTAGTTGCTCTCCAACCTGTAGCTTTCGGGGGCTTTGTCAGAGGCCTACTGATCCCCGGTCCTGTCATCTCACGCTTGATCTATGTGGGCCCATCTGGGTAAGCAAAGGAGAAACAAAAAATAAAAGGAAAAAAGAGAATAGAATGAAAGGAAAGAAAAAGAAGCAGAAACTTGTTTACCCAGGGTCCATGTCCCAATGAGAAGAGATTGGGCTGCCAATAATTGAGCAAGGCTCTCTGATGATATAGATTAAACCAGAAGGGCCAACAGTAAACAAGATGAACTTCAAAAGAGCAGCATCTCCGCTCTCTGGGGACCTCCATTAGCCAGTCACCAGATAGGCAATTACTGTACAGTTCTTGTAATGACCGGGATCAAACGCAAGCATTCTGCACAGTAGGCAGTCAGAAAGCAGGCAGACAAAAAACTGTGAAAATATGCCATTAAATCTTAATTATTCTTCAAAGGAAAACAAGCACGACCAGGGGGCACAGAAGGAAGGAATATTCTGAGTCTTACTAATGCCTGGGGCTCAGGGCAATAGTACAGCTACTGTTTCAACTCTCATATTTACTTAAAACTAAGCATCTCATTCTGACTTGAGCTGGGCTAGGGAATTCAGTTTATGTAAGCATCCCAGTTTCTCTGACCTTCTGTATCCTCTTCTGAGTATAAAAAAGCTGTCGTATTACACCAAGTTTGGGGGCACAAAGTTTGAATTAAAAGGACTGATTTTTATTGTTGTTGTTGTTGTTGTTAAAAGCGAATATCTCACCATCCAGAGTTGATCACTGTTGACACTTGGGTTCAGAGTGTTCTCTGAACACTTTCAGAAAGAGTATGCTCTGTTCTGTAATCAACAAGCTTCAAGTGTTATGCTAGTCATATGTCACCTCCCTGAGGCACATATCTAAGATGTCCTTGATTGGTGCGTGGACGTCATTGACATCAAAACGTGGTACTGGTTAAATGGAAGATTTAAAGAACTCAAAAGGTATTGATTTTGAATACAGTGTGTGCGTGCATGTGTGCATGTCTGAAAGAAAAACTGAGATTGTATAGAATATATAGACCTAAATCCTATTTAGATCACTTAGCACTGAGGTTTTAAATATTCTGCAACTACAGGAGAGGCAAGTTCCGTGCCCTTCACTAGAAATACAATGTGAAACACATGTAATTTTTAATTCCCTGGTAGCCACATTAAAAAAAATAACAGGTAAAATTAATCTGTAATAATATGTTTTGTTTAACCCAACCTATCCAAAATATTGTCATTTCAGTATAAATATGATCATGACACATTTTACTTTTTTTTTTCTTGTGCTGTGAGAATTCTGGTCTGCATTGTACCCTCCCAGTAGATCTTAATTTAATCTATTTCAGGTACACATGGGGTCAGTAGTTATAAAATGAGGCCCACACAGCAAGACTGCAACCTCAGCTGCATTCTGGGCCATTTCCATCTATAAACATTCATTTAAGGAAATTGACACATACTGTATTGGTCCTAATGCAAGTGGTATGTGACTCTTACCAGTGTAGCAAAATGGATTTGACATCTAATGCCCTTAAATATGGGCTTGCCAGATGGTGCTAGTGGTAAAGAATCCACCTGCCAATGCAGGAGACACAAGAGCCATGGGTTCAATCCCTGGGTCAGGAAGATCCCCTGGAGGAGGGCGTGGCAACCCACTCCAGTATTCTTGCCTGGAGAATCCCATGGATAGAAGAGCCAGGCAAGCTACAGTCCCTAGCATTACACAGTCGGACACAACTGAAGCAACTTAGCGTGCATACCCTGAAACAGGCAAGACTATAGACCAAGAACCCTATAATATGATCAGCTTTGAAAACTCAGCCGAAAAATGATGCATGGGGTCTACTGAATGGATGGATCTTTCCACTGGGGAATTAAAACTTGAGACAAAGGGAAGCCATTCACATCTGTTTCAGTTCCCTTCACCTTCCATCCTCCAATGAGAAGCACTCTGCGGGGAGAAAGGGGAAAATGTAGGGCAGTGGTCCTAGGATATACGTACACAGGAGAATCCCCCAGATGCTTGTGATAATGCAGGTTCCCAAGTCCTTCTCCCAGAGATTCTGATTCAGTGTGGGGCTACCATTTCACTTCTTTAGTAGTCGTCATAGAAGCAGCCAACTGAGCTGTGAGGTGACGAGGAAGGAAACACACAACTCCATCACCTGATTCTTAGATATCTGCCGTGTTTTCCCTGTGATATTTCATGTTTGGGGCAGGAGGATGAGAAGAGAGACAAGAGCACTTTCTTTTTTTATTATTTGCTTTACCATGTTGTGTTCATTTCCACTGTGCAAGGAAGTGAATCGGCTCTCTGTATACTATGTCCCCTCCCTCCGGGACCTCCCTCCCACCCCACTCCCATCCCACCCCTCTGGGTTGTCACAGAGCACCAGGTTGAGCTCCCTGTGTTATACAACT
>SJYX01018717.1:880348-945905 GCA_006410675.1 Oreotragus oreotragus
GGATGTGAGAGTTGGACTGTGAAGAAGGCTGAGCACTGAAGAACTGATGCTTTTGAACTGTGGTGTTGGAGAAGACTCCTGAGAGTCCCTTGGACTGCAAAGAGATCCAACCAGTCCATTCTGAAGGAGATCAACCCTGGGATTTCTTTGGAAGGAATGATGCTAAAGCTGAAACTCCAGTACTTTGGCCACCTCATGTGAAGAGTTGACTCATTGGAAAAGACTCTGATGCTGGGAGGGATTGGGGGCAGGAGGAGAAGGGGATGACCGAGGATGAGATGGCTGGATGGCATCATGGACTCGATGGACGTGAGTCTGAGTGAACTCCGGGAGTTGGTGATGGACAGGGAGGCCTGGCGTGCTGCGATTTATGGGGTCGCAAAGAGTCAGATGCGACTGAACTGAATTGAGAGTATTCAATTGGATAGACATTTACTGAGCACATATTAGATGCTAAATACTGTATTGATTCAAGACAACCCTGCCTTCAAGGATCCTTCAGTCCAGTGAGTGTTTCAAAGACTTAGACTTTTAACTTCTTAGAGTCATATTAAAATTGATCCACAAATCCAGAATCCTCAGTCCCAGGTGAGGCGAGGGTGACTAGCAACAATAGCAATAATCACTATCCTTTATTATATATTTATTATGTATCAGCTCTGTTTTAAACTCTGTTTATACTGTCATTGTATCCTTTCAACAACTATGAGATTCTTAAGATGGAAGCTATTATTTTCCCTGTTTAGTGGATAAAATAACTGAGGCACAGAGAATTGAAGACACTTGAATCAGGTCCCAGTTTCAGAAGTGACAGGGCAAGGATTTGAACAGGGTTTCTTCGAAGCCCACTCTTAGACACCATGCTAAGTGTGCAGTTTAAACCATAATGGCATGAAAAAAGACATGCAAGGGAGAGTGTTCAAACTGCAGTTTAAAAAAAAAATACATCATTGCACGTATAACAATTCAAGTTCTGTAGAGACGCACATTGACTTTTTCTAATAATGCAATACCCTGTGAATATATTTCATCATTCCTTTTTGCTTTGTTCCATACCAGGTACTAGAGTTACAGTTCAGAATAGACCAGAAATGGTCCCTGCCCTAGGTGATTTTATGTTATTTGTATTGGAGTATAATCATTTTACAATGTTGTCTGTGTTTCTGCTGTACAACAAAGCGAATCAGCGATATGTATACATATATCCCCTCTGTCTTGAAACTCCCTCCCAACCCCCCACCCACCAACTTAGGTCATCATAGAGCATGAAGCTGAGCTCCCTATGTTATTCAGCAGCTTCCCACTAGCTATTGATTTTATATACAGTAGTTAAATATGTGAGTGCTACTCTGCCAATTCATCACACCCTCTCCTAACCCCCACCTTGGGTCCACACATCCATTATCTCCATCTGCTTCTCTATTCCTGCCCTACAAATAGGTTCATCAGTACCTTTTTTCTAGGTTCCATATATATGTGCTAATATACAATACTTGTTTTTCTCTTTCTGACTTAACTTCACTCTGTATGGTAGTCTCTAGGTTCATCCATGTCTCTACAAATGACCCAGTCGATTTTAGAACCTCAAAGGGAGGTGGATGTGAGAAAAGAAAGAAGGCTGCATGTAAATATAGTCACATCTCATTTAATGCCATCCCCAGCAGCACTGATTCATTGTAACTACTTCTTTCTTAAATGTTTCCTTTAAAACAAAAAAAAAATTTGTTTCGACCTATAACTGTCCAGTCGGGGAAGACAATGGCACCCCACCCCAGTACTCTTGCCTGGAAAATCCGATGGACGGAGCAGCCTGGTAGGCTGCAGTCCATGGGGTCGCTAACAGTCGGACAGACTGAGCAACTTCACTTTCACTTTTCTCTTTCATGCATTGGAGAAGGAAATGGCAACCCACTCCAGTATTCTTGCCTGGAGAATCGCAGGGATGGGGGAGCCTGGTGGGCTGCCGTCTATGGGGTCACACAGAGTCGGACACGACTGAAGTGACTTAGCAGCAGCAGCATAACTATCCAGTATAGTTACTAACCTGTATCTTATCCATTCTCTGAACTGCCCCACTCTGTAGTCATCCATTCGGCTGCTCTAGCTCACCTTAGTGTACACTCAGCCCATGAGCATGGGGCTACTACTCTGGAACATTTTCAACCAATCAGCAGTCTTTCTTCATAGTCTAAGTTTACTGTGCTTATATATATATATCTCCCCTACCTCTGGAGCCTCCCTCCCACCCCACTGCCATCTATGGGGTCACACAGAGTCGGACACGACTGAAGTGACTTAGCAGCAGCAGCAGCAGCTACTGCCTCTCATCAGTTTCTCAGAGAAGATTAGATCCTCGCATGTTCCTGGCACCTGTGTTTTCTGAGCTTCGCTTTAAGGGATGCAGCTGAGAAGAGATCCTGGCCTGCCCAGAGGGCTCCTGGAAATGGCTACAGTGAGCAACAGTGAGAACAGCGCTGGTGGCACTTGGGTTTCAAGACTGTCCACGGGGGCACATGAGCACCAGGAGCTGCCACGCTGTCCTTTTTTAAACTCTAGTTGATGTGCGGGACAAGCAGAGAGGGCACTGTCAATCAAGCTGTTTGACTGCAGTGACCAGGGCTCCAAAGATGAATGGGCCCTTTCCCTTTCCTTCCAACCCCAATGACATCAATGTCTGGTGAGTCTGATAGTTGGCTTATGAAGGGGTCTGGAGGAAAAGCTTGCCTCAGCCACAGCCCCATGAGAAGGATGGATCCAGTGATGCTGGTTTTCTTTGTCCTCTCAGGAAAGTCGTCAGAGGGACAGGTGGAATAGTCCCTAGAAAGCAGCAGGCTGGGACTTCATTGGTGGTCCAGTGGTTAAGATTTCACTTTCTAGTGTGGGGGTGCAGGTTCGATCCTTGGTCGGGGAGCTAGGATCCCATATGCCTTGCAGCCAAAAAAAAAAAACCCAAACAACCATAAACAACAGAAGCAATCTTTTAACAAATTCAGTAAAGGCTTTACAAATGATCCACATCAAGAAAAAAAAGTCTTTAAAAAAGGAAGAAAAAATAAAAAGAAAGCAGCAGGTTGCTAGGTGGCATAGATACTGTCTTACCTTGCTTTACAGCACGTGTGGGGCAGACCTTAGCTCGTGGTCGTGAGACCAAGCCTAGGGTGATGGGCTTCAGCTTCAGCACTCTTGTCTTCTGTTTCAGGGCCAAAGTCTTCTGCTCTGAAGCAGACATGGCGAAGCTATGCTGGTTCCAAACTTGGATAAATAGATCAATGCTTAAGAGCCTGGAACTTGTGTTAAAGCGAAGCACCTGCAGGCCTCACTGTGTGCAGGAAACAGGTGTGACCCATCAATATGAAATGCCCCTCATGACTGTGTCCAGCTGTCTGCCTTATTATTATTATTTTTTTTAGTGTGTGTGTGTGTGTGTGTGTGTGTGTGTGTGTGTGTGTCTGCCTGTGTGTACGCTATGAAGTTTCATCAAGGGTAATGAAGAAATCATTGAAAATGTGAAGAGTGGCTCTACGTTAGGCTGGGGAGTAACAGTGACATTTAAGTGGTGACAAGAAGGAGAAATAAGGGCTGCTAGGTAGAGTAGAGGAACAACAAGCAGGCTAACGGGAAAACATGTGCCAAATTTTGGAGCATAATAGAGGTTAGCATTGCCTAGAAACTGAACGTAGACCACAGACCAGACCACAGAGCTCATCACATGGCCCAGACACAGCAGGGGCCCAATCCTGCAGGGCCTCGGAACCACAGTGAGGATCTGGAATAGTGTCTCCATAAGTAAAATGAGAAGCCATTAAAGGATTTTAAGCAGAGGAGCTATGAGATCTCATTTACATTTGTAAAAGATCACGCTGGCAGCTGTGGAGAAAATGGATTGGAGAAGGGTGGGATGGAACTGGGAAGGTCGGTGACTTTTGCAGAAATCCAGGTGAGGGCAGGCAGGTGATGGTTACAGCTAGGGTGGTGGCCACTAAGATGAATGAGACAACAAGGGTGGCTCTGTTTGCAGGTAGGCTCAACAGGACTGGGTGATGGATTGGGTGTGACTGAGGGAGATTGCAGAGTGAGTCCGGGTTCCTGTCCTGAGCTGCTAGGTAGGTGGAGGAGCCTGGAAGGGGGAGTGTGAGGCAGAGGATGGACTGAAACGTGAAGAGGTCAGTTTGGAGCTCGTTAAGTCTGAAGTGCCTTTGATACACATAAGAAAGCAGGTGTCTTGAGTGTGGAGCTCCAGTGAAGGATTGGTACAAACCTGTAGGTTTAGGAATCATCAGAATACATGTGTCCATGATGCTGGGGGAAGGGGCAGTCACTTGGCCACAAAACCTTCCTGACCTTTACTTACAGTAGGTCTTGTTTTACGTCAAATAAGCGAACTGCAGGGGCGTACTCCCAGAATACTGCGTGTGCTTCCCTGACTGGGTCACCCATCTTGAGTCTCTTCTGATAAAAGTTGTTCAAATGAAGATCAGAAAGGGCTTTGAGAGGGATGAGAGAGGATACTGAGGAGAGAAATCATGGCGTGACATTATGAGGCTGTCCATCATGCCCTGTCCTCTGCCAGCTCCCCACCCCCCACCCCAGCATTGCTTCTGCTGATATAGGATAAAGGATTGCAAAGCGACCCAAAGAATGAACCTCAGAGTCAGAGAATCTAGGTTATGACCCCAGCTCTGTCCCTCATCACCTAGGAGGCAATGTCAGATCCTCTCTGAAGGTAAGTTTTCTCTGCTGTCGAATGAGAACAAAAATATCTAGCTCACAGGGTTGCTATAGGATTCAAACAGAGTTTCGCAAAGATTTGTCAGAGATCTGAATAAATGGTAGATAGGCAGTGAACACACATCTAAGAAGACATTCTTTGCAGAGATGAGTAAAAAGATGAGGTATGTGTTTCATAAGACTGTCCTAATCACTCAAACACTGAATTTCTGTTAAAGTTCAACAATCATCTCAAGCCAATGAGATAAGAGATTGGACATTGTATAGGATATATACACTGCCATTAAATTGCTTCTGACATTGGCCAGCTCTTTGTCAATCAGAATGACAGTCATTACTATAGCAGTACCTAAAGACAGGTTTTCATTGTCTGTGAACAAGTCTGGAGAGTGGTTTAGAAGCTTCTAAAGATAGTTATGCATTTGGGTCCTTTTGATGATTTCTTTTTGTCAGGATATATAACTTGTTAAAGAATCATTCCTAATGTTTAGAGGTTCTTTATGAGAACATTTTACAAAACATAGAGTTTTTGCCTTTATCATTGTGGGACCAGAAGAATCCCTACCACAACTACCAGCAAACTGTCCATACCCTACCATTGCTGTTCCCTAGATTCCACTGTTAATAGTTCCTTGTGTTTTAATGTTCCCCTGAGAAATAGTCACGGTCATTACTCAGGTCAGCAGGCATATCTGCTAAGCATCTCCTGTGTGCCCAATGCTGTTTGGACTCAGAGTGAAGCTTCTTCCCTGTATTTCATTGACTCTGCAACTAGAACAATACAAGAGTATTTATAATTTAATACTCATTGGAGTCATACAAGGGGCTTCCCAGATGGTGCAGTAGTAAAGAATCGGCCTGCCAATGCAGGAGATGGAAGAGATACAGGTTTGATTCCTGGATCGGGAAGATCCCCTAGAGTAGGAAATGGCAACCTACTCCAGTATTCTTTCCTGGAGAATCCCATGGACAGAAGAGCTGGGTGGGCTACAGTCCATGGGGTTGCAGAGAGTCAGACCCAACTGAGTACAGCGCAGCAGCACCAGTGGAGTCAGACATAATTAAGTGTTCTAGGATAGCTCTGTCCGATAGAACTTTCTCACATGATGGAAATATTCTAGATTCACATTGCTCACTACAATAGCTACTGACCACCTGTGGCTACTGAGTATTTGAAATATGGTTAGCATGACTCAGGGGCTGAATTTCTAATTTTATTTTAATTTACATGTAAGCAGCCATATGTGGCTACTAGCTACCATATTGAACAGTGCAGCTCCAGTAATTCTAAGGAGAGATGGCTGTGGGCTCCAAGAATTCAGGAAGGAGGTAAGACTCCAGCCTGAGCTTAGAAGTGGGGAGGAAACTGGAGGGCCACTCTATCTGGGGTAACAGCGCGAGCAGAGGCTTCGAGGGAGGGGAAAGTGAGTGCTTTGTGCACATCACAGAGGGAAAAGCATCGAGGGAAATCAGATGAGTGAGACTTTCTGAGTCTAGACCATTCTTCTATTTTAGGTTTGGTATAAGTATTTCACCTGCGTGAAGCCTCCCATATTTGAAACAGGGGTAACATAGTGTTGATTTGGTTATGCTTTCTATAAATAAAGGAATTCCACAGTTAAACCAGGTGTTCATTGAAAGTTTTGCTGGAAAATCCCGTGGACGGAGGAGCCTGGAAGGCTGCAGTCCATGGGGTCGCTGAGGGTCGGACACGACTGAGCGACTTCACTTTCACTTTTTATGTTCATGTATTGGAGAAGGAAATGGCAACCCACTCCAGTGTTCTTGCCTGGAGAATCCCAGGGGTCACACAGAGTCGGACACAACTGAAGTGACTTAGCAGCAGTTGCAGCAGANGGAAGGCTGCAGTCCATGGGGTCGCTGAGGGTCGGACACGACTGAGCGACTTCACTTTCACTTTTTATGTTCATGTATTGGAGAAGGAAATGGCAACCCACTCCAGTGTTCTTGCCTGGAGAATCCCAGGGGTCACACAGAGTCGGACACAACTGAAGTGACTTAGCAGCAGTTGCAGCAGATGAGAACCTAAAGATAATTAAGAAGCATTTACTGGGACCTCCCTGGTAGTCCAGTGGCTAAGACTTCACACTCCCATTACAGGGGACCCAGGTTCAATCCCTGGTCAGGGAATCAGATTGGGCATGCCACACCTAAGACCCAGCACTGCCAAATAATTTTTAGTTTTTTTAAATAAGCAGTTACTTAGCAGAGGTTAAAGGAACCCATGAGGGTGTTTAGTCACCCAGGGGTTAACAGAAGCAGAAGTCAGAAGGAGCAAAGGGAGAAACTGTGTTCACAGAGTCTTCAGAGAGCTGTAGCCATGGAGAGGGGTCAGCTGACTGCAGACTCCATAGCAGAGTGGTGTAGCCTGTGCAGAACCATCCATCCAAGCAGGGAGGGAATGAGAGAATAGCCAGACCTCTCACCTGTTGCCTCCTGCTGGTCCCTCACTAGATAAAAACAGCCAGAAGCAAGATGGCATGAGATCACAGGTAATGCACTCCACAGGAGTCAGCCTCCCAGAGCTGGACCGGACAGAAAAGGTGAGAATGGATCATGGGGAAGGGACAGGGAAAGGAGGTGGAAATAAACAACACTCTCTGTTTTTAATGTTTAAAAAAGTAATGGCTTAGTTTGTGCTGCTAAAGCAAAAATACCATAGACTGGGTGACTTAAATAACAGACATTTATTTCTCATCATTCTGGAGACTAGGAAGTCCAATACCAAGGTAACAGCTGATTCAGTTCCTGGCGAGAACTCTCCTGGTTTGCAGACAGTTTCTTCCTTGCTGCATCCTTGCATAACTGGGGGTAGCAGGTAGCAGTGTTGTAGGTAGCAGAGAGGGAAAAAAAGCAAGCTCTCTTAGGGTTCATGTTACAAGGGCACTAATCCCATTCATGAGGGCTCCAGCCTCATGACCTCATTTTTCCTACCCAGAGCCCCACTTCCTAATACGTTCACATTAGGGATTAGAGCTTCAGCGTATGAATTTTGGGAAGACACAAGCATTTAGTCCATAGCAAATGGTAAAGTAGAAACTATATAAATATCTAATGTGTTGGTTAAACTATGACAAAACCATATAATTGAATGTGTACAGTGTTGAAATTATATGCAATGACAAGAGAAAGTTCTCATCAGACATTAAATGAAGAATATGAAAATAGCATATGCAGGAAGTTTAAAATGTTATTTTTAGTGTATACACAGTAGATATGTGAGTGTATCTTATAGGGAAAAAAAAGAAAACTGGAAAGAAATGCACCAAAATTTTAAGTGGTATCTCTGGATGGTTGTTTGAGGGTGCATTTTATTTTCTTTGCACTCCCTCCGTTTTCCAAATTTTCTAAAGCAACATAGTTACTGCATTTTTCTGACCTGGAGCAATGTTTCTGTTGTTCTCGATATATCTGCAGGGCTACATTGAGTAGAGAGCAGTGTGAGCAAGTTTGTTTTTATCAGCCAGATGGCAACCCATTCCAGTATTCTTGTCATGAGCAGAGGAGCCTGGTGGGCTACAGTCCATGGGGTCACACACAGCTAAGCACGCGTGTACACACTAGCTCTGCAGTTCACTGGAGTCTCATTTTGTATCCATTTCTGCAGTGATGACAGCGACCGACCTGAGTTACATTTCTTAGTGTGCTAAAAATGGGATGAATTCATAAAATGCTCGTCTTTTAAAACATTCCCCTGAGAAATCCTGAGGTCCTGGAGAATGGCCTTATTTCCTATTGATCTTTTTTATTGCCTCAATTATCTCCTCAAACATGGTTAGTTAGTTCAGGTCCCCACCTTTCCCCATTGTCTATTATGTTTGGTTTCTGTTTAATATGAATCTTTGGTGGCACTTCCATCATTAAATTGACAGTTGCGTGGTGCTATATTGGCATCTATAAGAGTGAAGCGTATTTCTTAGGCACCATGGAGACAATGGCCGTTTCTTTTTTTTGGAACCACCTGAGCAGAGCCAGTATTTTGTGCTCTTGTAATCTTCATCTTAAACACAGCAATCCATCTGTTTCATTGTTTTATTCTCTCCTGATAACACTTCCTGCTGCTTTCCTCCTGATCTATAATCATCCGACCCTCATGGACTCTTGTAAACTGAATCATCACCAGTGATCTGATGATGACTTCTCATATAAGTTATCATTTCAGCAAACCCACTCCCTTTCCCTGGTTTGCTTTTTAACCTTCAGCTGCTGCCCAATTATTACTTCTTTGGATAGCTGCTTCAGCAGCTTTGCTCTTGAACTTGCTTATAGTAGGTATTAATAATAATAAGCAGTTTGTAAATGTGCACAATGTGAATGCACATAAGGGTTATTATTGACAATCCTATTTGTAGTCAGTTTTCCCATTAGATGAATTAGGATTCTTGTGGTTGCAAAGAACAGAAAGCCAAAAATGGCTTCAGTAGAACAACAGGGCTTGGTAATACACATAGGTAAGAAGTCTTTGACTGGGCTTCAGAGCCAAGAGGCAGGAAACAGGGCCTTGGGTAGAAATATTATGTTGGTCAAAAAGGTCATTCAACTTGTGGACATGGTAGGGGAAGGAGAGGATGGAACAAATTGAGAGAGTAGCGTGGAAACATATGCATTACCTTATGTAAAACAGATAGCCGGTGGGAATTTGCTGGATGATGCAAGGAGCTCAAACCAGCACTGTGACTGCCTCGCTCTCAGGTGGAAGGAGGGAGGGAAGTTCAAAGGGAAGGGGACACACGTATACCTGTGGCTGATTCCTGCTGATGTATGGCAGAAACCAGCACAATAATTATAAAGCAATTATCCTCCAATCAAAAATAAATAAATATTAAAAAGAAAGCAAAATTAAGCAAACAAAAGTAGAGAAGTATTTACATCAGTTATCCACATGACTATACCATCCTGCCACTAAAAATTTTCAAAGAAAAAATTATGAGATATTGATAACAATAAAATGCTAAAAATTAAGAATAGAGGAGAAGCAGCATAGAAAAAAATATAGATTAGGTACCAAATTTTATATTTCTAATTTGTGTGTGTTTTTAGAAGAAAAAATTATATTGATTAAAAGTCAATGAACTACAAAAAAGTGCAAAAAAACACATAATTTTTTTAAAGTGTGCCAGATATTAAGAAAATTTGAAAAAAATATAAAGGAATGTCACTCTTCACTGATTTTTTAATTTGGAAAATATTTATTTCATAAAACATAGATTAACATGTAATGGGTTTATTATTTTTAAATGATTTAATAAAAACATTTAATGTTGAAAATAAGGTCATTCTGGGTTTTCCATAACATCTTAAAGAAAAACTGCTATAACCTTTTTGGCCAACTCAGTAGAACTATGAACTGGGATCTAGACAATAGCCTGCTTGCTCTCTCTTTCTCCGTCTGTCTTTCTGTCTCTCCTCTCTCTCATTTCTCCTTTTCTATTGACCTCATTGATCTCCAGTAGCATATTGGGCACCTAATGACCTGGGGAGTTCCTCTTTTGGTATCCTATCATTTAACAGGGAGGCCTGGCTGCTGTGATTCATGGGGTCGCAAAGAGTCGGACACGACTGAGCGACTGAACTGAACTGATTGACCTCATTTTCTAATCACAGTATCTCTGCAACTCAAGTCACAGAATAACAGAGGATGCCTCACTCTTTCAAGTTCACTATGACTAAAGCCCTCAGAACTCTCTCAAGTGCTCTCCATTTCTCACCTTTCTTCTCCCAATTGTCTCCTGCCCCACCCCAACCCAATTCCATGTTCCCTGAACAGGAAGCCTGGCTCACCCAGCTTTGATCCCGTCAACAACAGCCAACAGTAGGATTGTAATCTGTCTCCTGGCTGTCTAAAGACATCCCCTGGGGTCGTTGTGAGAAGGACCGACACCCCAAAAGGTGCTGACCACAGTTGGTAAGTGGTTGATGCCTTCATTATACTTACTTTGTGAGTACTCCATTTTACTTAGTCAATGACAGGGATATAAATTTACCAGATTTAAATCTTTTTTCATTAATATTTAGAGGAAGAAGCATATAGCTACTAAAGATGAAGTCATGGGGGAAAAAGTGAGCTTTGAAGACTTCTTTCCAACATGGCAAGAAAGAACAGGTTGTGTTCTTGACATAAGAGATTGTCACACAGAGATGTCAGGGAGGTGATGGGATGTGATTAAAGAGAGTAAAGTAAAAAAAAAATCAGAACTAGGAATGACAGCAAGAAAAGTAAAAGCTAAAAGGGCTAGCTCTTGAGAAGTAGGCAGGATTCCCATAGCGAATATGCCTGTTTTAAGTACCACATTTAAGAATCCAGATACCAATCTATGCATGTTTTATAAAGCTTGCATCCCAGAAGTAAGAAGATCCATTTTGAGGTAACCAGAATACAATTCGTCCTTCCGTGTGTGTCCATTGGATCCCCAAATTGAGGCACATATGTATTCACTCATCTAATAGACATTTGTAGAACGCAGGATTCAGAGATAAACAGGCTTTGACCCATCAGATGTTGCTAGACAAGGAGGCCAATACTGGATACTGAAAACAGACAGATCTGTGAATAAATGACTTCATTTATTCAACACAGGTTTTTTGGATCTAAATGGTGAGCCAAGCACTGAAGTCAGTGTTAATTAGGAATTGACAGGTACGGATGGCACAGTGAAAGTGTGTGGAATGTTCTGGATCCTGCAAAAAAAGAGAGAGAGAGATGAGTCCTAGGAGCATGGCCACAAGGAATTATCTCTGTAAACAATCAGGGATATGACAAACATCGGCTTGGCTCAAAGAGATAATAACATAATTTCCTTTCCAAGTCCTTGCAAAATTCTTTATTTAAGCAACAGTTTTAGCACACCCAAGCATGCTGAGGGGTCTTCTCCTCCCAGTCTCTACACCCACCTGTGACTATCGACTCACTACAAAATAGATCAGTCCTTCACATTCCAGAATGACACTGCTGACTCTCCATACATCTCAATGAAGGATTATTCAGTTCTATAGAACATTCCTCAATTGGAGGTAGCTTGAGATGGGTGAGAGAAAAAAGTGTTAAGGCATATTAAAAATTGGCTTTTTCCTGGTGGCAGTTTGTCATTTTTCAATTTGGCATCCTTCCCTGTTCTCTTTTCCACCACGTAGATCTGTCTGAGTCTTGATTCAGAGGGGATTTTCTTGCAAGGTCCCTTTCTTCCACCATATGGATAAAATCACCAGGTTTAATTGAAGGCTGTTTGGAGGCTTGCTTTATTTACAGTCAAAAGCAGATCACTTATGTTGTTGGCCTCAGTCCTAGACTCTCAGGAAATAGTGCCTGTTGGCCGGTGATGGTCTGTGTCTACTCCCTGGCACGAGCCTTGGCTCTGACTGGCCATGGGTGTCATGGCTTCCTGGGACCTGGAGCAAGCTCCACCCAGGGCTTTTCTTGTTCCCTCAGGCCACCTTAATCTGACTGTCCCATCCCTTAGTCTCTAAAGCCACAAGAGTCTATTTTCGGTGCCCCTCTGTGGTTCACGGCATAGAGCAAATTATCAAAGCTGCTCGAGCTGGAAAGAAATTCATTTACTTAAAAAAAAAAAAAAAATCAGCAACCACATGTGCAGCACTTCTTGTATATTAAGCACTTTCTCATTTCAGAGATAAAGAAACCAAGGCACATCAAGATTGAGGAACTTGTCCTACAGCTGGTAACTGGCAAAGCTAGGGCGTGATCTCGGGCAGTGATTCAGTGTCTTCACCGTCTCCCCCAACTGCGCTGCTTCACCCCACTTAGAGGTTTCCTCATCCAACCTCTTATTAGATTAAATGAGTTATTGTATAAAAAAGCTCTTAACACACAGTCAGAGCAATATAAGTGCCAGCTGTTGTTATGAGTGTGTTTAATAAATGGTGAAAGCTGAAGCCAGAGAAGTGATTCAGGTTCATACACTTAGTGCAGCATTTCCCAAATCATAGTCTGTAGAACGCTGGTATCCAAAAGGATGTCATGAGCACTGTATTTTTTAAAGGATAATGACCAAATAGGTTTGGAAAATGTTGGTTAAAATTTAAAGCCAGTCTTTTATGCTATAGTACTTCTCAAAGCACTTTCATGTGCTAATGTGTATTATTAACCTCCCAAAGGTGGCCCTGACATACAGTTTTCTAGACTGAATAAGATTATCGTATGGAGAAAATTAGCATAACAGGACTGAGACTGCTTTTCTTGCGAGGTTGGCCCCAAATGGATTTCAGGAGAGTTCCCACCACCTTTTGGTCAGAATGGCCCATGTGCCCATGTGACTAAACTGTCTATACAGGATCATTCATGCTGAGTACCTGCTTTCCTTCCAGGAGTCTAGAAATTTGGTACATACCAGGCTGAGGACATCTGTGTGACCAGATCCTGATTAAAAAAAAAAAAAAAACTCTGGGCAATGACTCTCTAATGAGCATCCCTGGTAGATACACGTGCTGTCACAACTGATAGCTGGAGGGATTAAATGCATCCTGTGTGCCTCCCTGGGACAGGATACTCAGAAACTTGTGCTGGTTTCCTCCGGACTTCGTGCCAGGGGCCTTTCCCTTTGCAGATCTTGCTGTGCATCCCTTTGTCGTGATACATCTTAGCTGTGAGCCCAACTCTCTGCTGGGTCCTGCTGGTCCCCCTAGTGAATCAGCAAACCTGAGATGTTCTTAAGGATCCCTGTCACAACCAGGAAAGTGTTTTTTTCATGATGCCCTTTAACAACACGTGGCCCACTGGGGGTTCACAGTGTACGGTGTGGGTGAGGATGAGCTGTTCACATCCTTACCCCCACCAGTTAGAGGTGGCGATCACCCCACATCACCCCTCTGGGAAATGTTAGGGTTCCTGAGGCCCACTTGGCGGTCATTGCCAAGTAATGATTTCCTTCTTGGCTGGGACACCCAGATTAACTGAACAGTGACAGAGCACAGCTGGCTGGCTACAATTTCGTCACATTTTTGGCACATTTGGGTGGCAGGGCTAAGGATGAAAGCATCTTTCAAGGTCTCCCGTTCTTTTAAGACTCACTTCCTTATTTCTGGCTGTGCTGGGTCTTTCCCTAGTGTCGGCCAGCGGGCGCTTCTCTCCGTGGTGCGCAGCCTTCTCGTTGCAGTGGCTTTCCTTGCTGTGGATCTCGGCCTCTAGGCGTCTGGGCTTCCGTGGATTCAGCTCGCAGGCTCTAGAGCACTGACTCAGTCATCGTGTTGCACGGGCTTAGCTGCTCCATGGCATGTGGCATCTTCTTGGACCAACAGTCAAACCACATCTGCATTGCAGGCAGATTCTTTACCACTGAGCTGCCAGGGAAGCCCCAGTGTTCCTCCATTTTTCAGCCTTAGCTCTTTAGCCCAGGATAAAATTGTTTATATAGATGTATATTATATTAGCATTTGTATGAAATGTATCATGTCAAATTATATGTGTGCATAGGAATTGTTTTCTATATCTAGTTAGACGACTCTAGTAAACGGAGGCCTTTTGAGCCTCTTGGCTGAGCCTGTGGGCTTATCCCTTGGTAAATACAATTTCCTTGAGTTCATTGTAGAGAATAAACAGATGTGCCCAGGGTCTCCTGAGAGCAGGTAGGCTGCTCTGGTGCATGAAAACCCAGCTGAAGAGGGTGATCAGCCCCAGCATGTGTTCCTTCCAGCCCTGTCTCTGATGCCCCTCCTCCTCACATTCTTCATGGCTGACTTGTCCTCCTGGTGTTTTTCACAGCTTCCAGAAGTTATATTTGCATATCCTTCACCATGGGCGGGGAACTGTACTTCCTGTAGGCCAGCCTGCTCCAGCTCACTTCCCTACATTGTATGTCTAGACTTGCCTACACTGTTTGCCTTTGACCTTGTTCTCACAGCCATGGTTGACCTGTTTCTAGATAGCATACAGTCCTATACCAAGAACCAGTTACTTATTGGTTTTGCAGGCTGTTTGGCAACTGGACTAAGCAGTTGGTCCTCCTTATAGTCCCAATGTGCTATGCTCACACTGGATCATGCCTTCATTTGTGTTTCTTGTATCCTCTTTGATCTTTTTGACCTCTCCAAATCCCAGCTCACAGAGTGCTCCCTGAAGCTGGCCCTCTCCATTGCACCACTGTGGACATCCCTGGACCAGGAATTCCCACTAGTGTCTCTTATCTGTAGCATATGCCTTCACATGATTATTTTATCTCCTTATACATCCATAACCGCAGTGGTTGAGCTCCTGCTAAGAGCCATTCAATGCACTCGAAAATGGAGATACAAAAAAAGAATCAAACAAAGTCCCTGCCCCAAGGAGCTGACTGTCTGAGCTGCTTTATACTGTTACACTGTTTTTCACACTCAAGTGCTGATTCTTCTCTGCCTCTTCAAACTCTCTGCACATAACGAACTCTTCTTGGGTTCTTTGCATTTCCAGAGTGATGATCCTTCAGTAGCAAATAGTGATTAAGAACTCAGGAACAGATTGAGTTCCTAGTCCATTTCTATAGTCATGAAACATGTTTGCTTCTATTTCCTCATCTGTAGACTGAGATAAGGAAGGGCTGATGTGGATAATGTTCATAGATTCCTAGCAGGGGCCATGCACACGCTGATCACATAACTAAGTGGTAGCCATAATTCTTACTAAGCAGGCCTATGACACAGAGTTCGTAAAGGTTTTTCCTGGAATTCTGGCCTCAGAGCAGCACTAGGAGAATTTTCCTAGTGGGCGAGATCCTGGCATTGTACCATCCATCTCCAATCAAGTCCAACCTGAGCAGGATGGGAGGATGGGAGGTGTTACAAGAGAAAGCAGTGGTGACTCAGAAAGCCAACAATGTGTGTCAAGACCTGCTAGGCTTCCTCTGCCCAAGGACGTGCATTTCCACATCCATTTTTGGCAAGAAGCTTGCTGTCCCTGTTTTGTTTCATTTCCTGACACTCAGGGTAGAATGGAGGCTGGAAAGACTTTCCATGTAATGATGGAGTACTGTGTGCCAGGTGCCATGTATGCCTTCTCTGTCTTCACAGCATTCTTGCTTAGAAGGCCATCTTACTCTCATTTGAAAGACTTGAACTCTGAGACTTAAAGAGGTTAAGTAACTTGACCGCAGTTGCATAGCTAACCCAACACAGATCCAAAGCCTTTCCCCTTAATACCAAATGCCGTTTAGTAAATCAGATCTGTGAAAGTCCTGGCCTACTCTGAGCTGATCCATCTGTATTGCCTCTCCTGCAAGACCCACTCCCACTCAGCCCCCAGGGGTCTGTGAAATAGGTGACAACGTCACACAAGCCTGCAGCGCCATCGTCCTATAATGCAACCTCTTCAGGGCTGGGACTAGGGTGAGGTGCATGAGGGGCCTGGTGCAAAATATAAGGGAGGCCCCCACACCCAGATTTATGCATGTGTCTATCCATGATTTGCTCACCCTAATCCCAGCCCTGCCTTCCCCAAAGCCAATTGTCCTGCTAGAATCCACTGAAGATGACTACACCTAGACCTCCACCACTGTGATAACCAGGACGTGTCTAAAATTCACTGGCAAGCTGTGTGCTCCCCCTTCCCCCTTCTCAGATTGCACGTTTGTATTCCAGGACAATTCCTGCCCCTAAAAGTATTTTCCTTCCTCCAAAACTACCTTTTGTGGTTTCTTTTCACCTGATTCTCCCTCCCAAACCCCAATTTGCATGCAACCAGGAGGAGACCTCAGAGATCCTCTGCCAGGGCTACAGATTTGGTCTCAACCCAGGTGTTAGTTCCATTCTGTTGGATGTGGCTGAGCAGAGAAGGATTGGGGGGTGGGGGCAGGGCTGGACAGAGGAGGACTAGGAGGCCAGGGATGAGTGGAGAGCAGGGTGGTCTGGATGAGCAGGCTCCTACTCAGGTATGGCATGTGGACAGTTGTGCTCACCATTGTTATAACCCAGGCCGGCCCTTCTCATCGTACAGAAGAGGAAATGGAAGCCACAAGGAAGGGATGACTTCCCTGAGCTAAGTTAGCCAGCGACTGCCAGTCCAGGCTTAGAAACCCTACCTGCTACTCCAAGCACATTTTCCCCACTGAGTCAGGCAGATGGAGCCCACATTCTTCTCTTGGCCCCATTACTGCCACAACTACCAGCTCATAAAAGGAGGTGTGATTCATCAATCTGGAAATCAAGACCTTTCAGTGTTTAGAACCACCCTTGATAGATGCACATTTTACTTTCTCAGCAAACTACAGTGCACCTTTGGTTCTTCATCCAATTAAATCTGGGCTTTGCTGATCTCCAGCTTTGTTCACAACAGATTTCTGCCTGTTGAGACAATAATCATGCATGAACAATGCTAGATTTCAATTGCACATTTCCTTGTTGTCAGAGTTAATAGATTGCTCAGTCCCTTTTAAGCAAATAAGGCACCAGATTACTGATCTGACAAAAATGAATAACCTCATTAACTATGTAATTAGACATTGGAAATTGAACTGTATGAATGCTTGTGTTCATTGAGAAGGCCATTAAAATCATATGGTAAGTGTTAAAAAAGGTGGTGGGGGGAAACGGTCATGATTCATACTTTAACTATGCCCAGCTCTCTCTCAGAAACCTTCCCCCATAATTGAGTACTAGTAATGTGGTTAGGGCTTCCCTTGTGGTTCAGCTAGTAAAGAATCTACCTGCAATGCAGGAGAACTGAGTTTGGACCCGAGGTTGGGAAGATCCCCTGGAGAAAGGAAAGGCTACCCGCTCTAGTATTCTGTCCTGGAGAGTTCCATGGACTGTACAGTCCATGGGGTCGCAAAGAGTCAGACACAACTGAGCAACTTTCACAATGTGATTCAGGGCTACCTCTCTCAGAATCATCTGGAGTTTTGACTCAAAATGCTGTGTCTTGCAACATCCCCTGATTCTCCTGACTCAGAAGGTGAGTCAGTCACTAAAGTTTAAAAAGTACTCATATGGAACTTGGACCGTTTATATCAGTGACTTCTTATTTAGTTTCTGAACTTTTTTGTTTTTCTTTCCTTTGAGACATGAAGTCATTACCACCATCATATCTTATATCTCTGGTTCTGAGTCAAATTCAACAAGAAATGGAAATCACTCTACGTTTCATCAAACTATGTTTTGACCAAGATAGACATGCTGCTGCTAGGTCACTTCAGTCGTGTCCGACTCTGTGCGACCCCACAGACGGCAGCCCACCAGGCTCCCCCGTCCCTGGGATTCTCCACGCAAGAACACTGGAGTGGGTTGCCATTTCCTTCTCCAAAGATAGACATGGGAGAAGGGAATTCTCAGAATAGGAGACATTCAGTTTTCTCTTGTGGGTCATGACAGAATTATATAGAAAGATCCCTCATTTACCTACTGGTGTGTTTTCAGTAAAATTTTGTTGTCAAAGATGATAAAATGCCCTTAAGATCTTTATTTTCAGTTATAGGCAGAAAATATCCAAATACATGTCAGCATTTTCCTAAAGCTCCTTTATAAGAATTTCTTTTAGTGCATGAAGCCCAGGGTGCATAGTGTTGGGCACGGCCAGAATCTGCCAACATGTGTATTTGACAACAGAGTTTTTCAGAAAATGTGAATTAATTTCAGTAATTAATTTGAATTAATTCATAAAGTTGAATTAATAATTTAAACTATTTATATTTTAAATATAATTTTCCATCTTCTACTTAAAATTTTTTAACTATTTCATATGGGACCTCAGTCCACCAGTGCGACAGCCTGGTACCTAGTGGCCGTTCTTTGAAACAGACTGAGGCACACTAAAGACATTTGGAGATTCTCTAACGTTCCTCTTACTGAAAGGTGGTGCTTGGGTAGCCTCCCCTTGAAGTCTGAGTCAGTGCTCTGACCATTATCATGTGGCAGAAACTGGCAGTATGCAGTTCCCACACTTGTCCAAGTGCACCCACATAACAAGCGCACCTGCCCTGAGATCACCGTGCTGTGCGGAACCCAAGCCACAGGAAGATGTTCTAGAAGAGACTTCAGTGGAGAAAGATAAAGGTCAGGGAGCACCCAAGAAGGAATTCCCTGATTGTCCAGTGCTTAGGACTCCAAGCTTTCACAGCCAAGAGTGTGGGTTCAATCCCTGGTCCAGGAACTAAGATCCTACATGCCCTGTGTGGCACAGCCCACCCCCGAAAAAGGATCACCCAGATGCCAGACACGTGACTGAAGAAGCCATCTTGGAAATGTACCCTCCACCCCCATAAGGGGACACCATATGGATCAAGGATGGACCACCCAGCTGAGCCCTTTTTGAATGCCTACCCAACAAGAGCATGGGCAAGGGGAAACTCCTCGGCTCAAGCCATCTATTTGGAGTACAGAACTGAAACAAGAGCCTGTATTTCTTCTTTGCTCTCCTCTCACCTTCATTCTTTCCCCTGGCCTTACTTTCTTAAAGCCATTTTACTTTCTGGCTTTTGTGGGAATTGGTTCTCAATCCTTGTTTGTTTAAATCAGTCTGGAGATCTCCTCAAGTTATGTGAGCTTTTGAAAATTAGAATATTAAAAATAAATGTATATACATGACAAAATTGGGTTCTGCGGGCAGGAGGGCTGCAGGGAGCAATGGAAATTTCTGCTTGAAGTGCTTTAGCTTCCGTGGGCCACCTTGCTCAAGGTGAAGAGGGCGCAAGATCAAGGATTGGTCAGTTCTTCCTGAGAGTTGCCTTCCTTATCGGTAAAAGCAGATCCTGTTCATCTTTGACATTCGAGGAGCCTAGGAGTAAGATAGCTCTACTTTTGTATTACTTATTTTGAGGGATATTTTTTGTCTCTTGTAATATATTAGAAGATATATTTATTCCATGGCAGTCCAGCCTGTGGGGCAAAAGAAGTATCTAATTCTTTGTAGAAGCCTGTGCCTTTCTCATCTTGTATCTCCAGCTCTCAGTAAATAGCTTTGAGTAAATGAATGAACAAATGAACGTGTGTTAGTCACTGAGGCTACAAAGACAAATGAGACACGGCCCCTGCCCTTGAGGAGCTCACAGTCTATCGAACACAGGCAGCAAATTAAATACTAGTTATGCCTCCTAGGTAGCACATTCTTTTATTCAGAAACATCGTTCTGTCTGTATCGAGCTACTGTTATACCCATATCCTGATGGAATGACAAGCTTCAAGGAAACACGGTTCAGAAGAGCCCAGAAGAGGCTGCCAACCACTCACCCTAAATAGACAGCTTCCCCGTGCTGGGCTGAAGTCTTAGCTTTGGTGGGAGGAGGAAGAAGGGAGGTATGTCCCATTAGAGCTGTGGAAGGCCAGGCACAATTACTCAGAAGCCCCCTCAGGGACCTGTCAGAAAAGCAGGAACAGAATCACTAATGCATCGTTCCATCAGGCTTTGCTGACAGAGACTGCAGAAGCAGCAGCAAGACTGCTTCATCACACTACCCCTCAGAGCTGCAGCCGGAGCTGGAAAGTTCAGGGCAAACACCAGAGTTGTTTTGTGTGTGAAGAGCGATGAGGAAGTCACTGATTTTCATCAGCCTGGCCCACAAGGGCTTTGAGGAATTGCCTTTTGTTTTCCACCCCAAGTCAGTTTGGCGAAGTGTCCGCTCATGCCTTCTTTCTCTTTTTCTTTCTCTATACCGAGGACTTTGGGAGGTGGGAGATAGAGGAGGCAAAGACCTTTGTTTAAAGATAAGTGGCTTCTTCTTTTCTCTCCTGGGGAGCTTGAGTATCAATGACAATATATTGATATGATCAACATTGTATGCAATGGTGCTTACCATGTTTTGGAGTTTTGAAAGATTTCTTTTTGCTTGTGTTACATAGCAAGACCACAAGGATGTCAGGAATTTGTCAGAGACTACCCCTCAGAGCTGCAGCCGGAGCTGGAAAGTTCAGGGCAAACACCAGAGTTGTTTTGTGTGTGAAGAGCGATGAGGAAGTCACTGATTTTCATCAGCCTGGCCCACAAGGGCTTTGAGGAATTGCCTTTTGTTTTCCACCCCAAGTCAGTTTGGCGAAGTGTCCGCTCATGCCTTCTTTCTCTTTTTCTTTCTCTATACCGAGGACTTTGGGAGGTGGGAGATAGAGGAGGCAAAGACCTTTGTTTAAAGATAAGTGGCTTCTTCTTTTCTCTCCTGGGGAGCTTGAGTATCAGTGACAATATATTGATATGATCAACATTGTATGCAATGGTGCTTACCATGTTTTGGAGTTTTGAAAGATTTCTTTTTGCTTGTGTTACATAGCAAGACCACAAGGATGTCAGGAATTTGTCAGAGTGATGCCAGGATCTGGTTAATTTCCAAGCAGTAGACTTATCTTCTAGCCCGGGAAGGCTGATCCCCACAGGTGGAAATGACTTTCTGTTTGTTAGTAGAACCTGGTGAAATACCTAAGCAGTAGTTAATTTTCTGTCTTCAGTAGACTCTGAGCTCCTTCAAGTAGAAATCCCACAAGGAAAGGTAAAAGCAACAACATTGCAACCCAGAGTCTTTCCTATCCTTCACAGTTTAAAAATATCCATATCTTAATGCTTTGAGAAGAAAATGTCATCTTTATCAAGGGCCACTTTCTGTTTTAAAACATAACTTTTTTTATCATCCCATCATTGGAATCCAAAGTAATCACAAACCCACTGTCTTGATAATTAGGTACAATTATAAAAAATAAAGTTTTTCTTTTTAGATTAAAGAGCAACTACAGAAACTGTTGCTAGTAAGTGGTGATTAGCTTGTAATTACCGTGGCACTGACCCATGAACCTCATCAGCAGTTCTAACTGGAGAGCTCCAGTTTCAAAGGGGAAGAACTTTCATATTTCTGAAAGTAGAGCCTGCTTGCTAGCTTTGTTTCTATTCTTTTAAGTTTTACCACTTTCCATTGGTCTGTGCATTGCTCTTAACTGTGATGAGTGTTTCCTGTGTGACCCTCCATCCCTGGTGATTTTGTTTAAATCTGGACTCTTATGGCCCAAGATCCCTCCCTGTCTTTAGATGACTAGTGAATAAAAAGTTTTATTGCTTAATCTGCAGGAGGTGACTAGAAGGTGAAATGAGGTTAAAGAAAGCATATCAAGATAGCATGCTTGGTCTCTCTGCTTCTAAGAGGTCTGAAATCACTCAGGTCCGTGGGACTCAAAACATGGAAGAGACCCTGGTGTGTAAAGGCAAAACTAGCATGTAACATGGATTACTGGCCCCAAGCCAGCAATGACCAAGGACCCTCTTGGTTGCATAGTCTTGTCCCTTAGTCCAGAGGGCTGAACTCTCAAATGAGGACTACATGGAAAAAATTTCTGAAGCGTGAGGTTCCTTCTTCCTCCATTCATGAAGACTGTTCTGTAGCCATAAGCTTCCTAGAGGATGAGATGGTTAGACAGCATCACCGACTCAATAGACATGCATTTGAGCAAATGCTGAGAGATAGTGAAAGACACTGATGATTGGCATGCCGCAGTCCATGGCATTGCAAAGAGTCGGACACGACTAAGCAACGTAACAGCAACAAAACATCATAGACCCAAAAAGAACTTGGAAAGATTGTTTTTGTCCATATGCTTGACTTCAGATAAAACGATCACAACCTAGCCATACAAGATAAGAAAATGATAGTGGTCAGTTTTCTTTGGTAACATCCTGATGTTCAGTTACCTTCCCCAGAAGGAAAATCCTGGTATGCCTTTGGAGTTGGACAGAGCTGGATTCGAGTGTCTCTGGGTGTGTGATTATCAGCAGATTATTCATCTTGCCAAACTGTAGCTAATTTGTAATACGCAAATCAGCACCAGTCTGCATATATTAGGAGGTTTTGAGGGAGTGGAGATCTATGTGCTGTTCCTTCTCTCTTCCTCCTTATCCCAGCCAGTCCCTCCTGCTACAGTCTCACTGCTGTCCTCCTCAGGACCAAGGACAATATCCAATTCTAGTCATTCCCAGGGGAGTAGATAGCATGATGTAACTTGAACACTCAATATAAATTTTAAAGGGAAACATTCTTGCCCTCTTCAGAATAGCCAGATAAACTAAGCAAGCAGGTAGTATATCCCATGATGAGTTAGTTTAACAAAGTGTCCAAAACTGGGTAGCTTGCTGCTGCTGCTGCTGCTGCTGCTAAGTCACTTCAGTCGTGTCCGACTCTGTGTGACCCCATAGACAGCAGCCCACCAGGCTCCCCCATCCCTGGGATTCTCCAGGCAAGAATACTGGAGTGGGTTGCCATTTTCTTCTCCAATGCATGAAAGAGAAAAGTGAAAGTGAAGTTGCTCAGTCTATCTGACTGTTAGCGACCCCATGGACTGCAGTCCACCAGGCTCCTCCATCCATTGGATTTTCCAGGCAAGAGTACTGGGGTGGGGTGCCATTGCCTTCCCCGACTGGGTAGCTTAGAACCACAAATATCCACATGAAGGCATCAGGAAAGCTCTGTTCTGGGCCTCTCTTCTACCTCTCTGGTAGCTTCCTGTATGGCAGGATAACACACGCCTCTCTCTATAAGGACATCAGTCATTTTGGATTGGGGGCCACACTGCTCCAGTGTGACCTCATCTTACATCATTCCATCTACACCACCAAATCAGGTCTCACACTCTGACCTGATGGGAATTCGGATTTTGATATATTAATTTGGGGAAGACACATTTCAACCCATAACACACTAAGTTGTGGGACAGTAATTCCTGAAAATCTTCTGGCAGGTCCTCCTTGACATTATATTAACACTTGGGATTCAGGACAAAGTAGTTTGTGGCCAGCCCCTCAGGTGTTTCAGAAAGACGATTACTTGGAAAAACAACCTCAAACCCCTTGGTATTAGCAGATCAGGGAAACGTGTCATAGTGCAGAGTTGCAAAGTCATGTGCACAAAAGAAAGGGGAGGGAAAGACTGGAGGAAAATGGACAAGACAACCACAAAGGCCCAAACAGCCACATCAAGAATGTCGCACAATAAGTAAAGGGACTTTGAGGCCAGTACACTCTTCTTAGATCTAGGGAGTCTCTTCCTGTAACTAAGGCTGTGCCTTTACCGAACCTAAGAAGCTTTTGGTCCCAGAACAGTGACATGTGATGCAAAGACTTTCAGTCCCCAGGAGAAAGGTATTTGTCAAGGATATCTAGGCTTGAAAAATGGGCTCTATAAGAATAAAGTTAATTGAGATTCTTTTTTTTTTTTAATAATAAATTTATTGGAAAAACTTTGAACAAAGATGTGGAAAACCTCCACAATGGAAATGATGAAAGATAACTAAGGGAAATTAAAATAAGATCTTCAGAAGTGTAAAAAGATCCTGTATTTATATGTTGGAAATTTCTCTTTTTTAATTTAAATTTATTTATTTTGATTGGAGGCTAATTACTTTACAATATTGTATTGGTTTTGCCATACATCAGCATGAATCCACCACGGGTGTATACGTGTTCCCCATCCTGAATCCCCCTCCCTCCTCCTTCCCTGTACCATCCCTCTGGGTCATCCCAGTGCACCAGCCCCAAGCATCCTGTATCCTGCATCGAACCAAGACTTAACATCACATAGTTTTGTTAGTTGGGACTAGCTGAGAAAATTTTAGAATAATTTTCAAATATTGGAATAGTGATGGAGAGCAACATTTTGTCATTTTCAAGGCAAGGGAGGATCAAGGGGAGACTCAAATTATGGGAGGTGCAGTTCAAACTGGATTTGAGAAGAAATTCCTGACAGTAAGGGTCATTTATTTTTTAAAAAAGTAAAACTGTGGTATCTTCCTTACATATGTTAGATACAAAGGTGGGCTCCTCTCTGTTATAAAATGAGCCTAGTCATTCCTGAATATCAAAGAGCTAAGCTTTATCTTTTCATCATTTTTATGGACTGTGCTCATAACTTACACAGGTGCAGAGCTGAGGTCTAGGGTCACAGGGATGACAGGCACAAGCTCTATCCTCAAAGAGCTCACCCACTCATGTCACTTAGCCAATATCTAGTTGTTGAATAAAAACATAAATGGAGATATAAACAAAGATTAACTCTAATGCAATAGCATAGTACTAATGGCTGCCCCAGTACCATGTTTCTATGTCTAACTGTGGCCAAAGTCATTCAAGAATGCTTTGCAGGGCTTCCCTGGTGGCTCAGCAGTCAAGAATCCGCCTGCCAATGCAGGAGACACAGGTTCAATCCCTAATTGGGGAAGAGCCCATGTTCCATTGAGCAGTTAGCCCCTGGGCCGCAACTGCTGAGCCTGTGCTCTAGAGCCCAGAAGCCACAGCTGCTGAGCCTGTGCACCCCAGAGCCCATGCTCTTTAAGAAGAGAAGCCGCTGCAATGAGAAACCTGCTCACCACCACTAGAGAAAAGCCTGTCGGCAACAAAGACCCAGCACAGCCAATAATAGATGAATAAATGAAATTATTCTTAAAAAAGAGTGCTTTGCAGAAGAGTTGGCATTTGGGTACCATCTTGAAGGATGACTGTTGGTCTGCAGAATGGTCATGAAGGAATGGGACGCACACCAGAGGCATAGTGCTGGGCTATTTGGACGCTGAGTACAGTGTGATTTGAGTAGAGATGACCTGGTAGAAGTCAAGGGGGGGGCCAGTGATCAGAGAGGAGGTGAGAGGCAAGTAAAATGCATAAACCCCAGTTCTTCAGAGGGTCTCTTGAGCTGCTAGTGACTCAGATGCCTTGTAAGTGCGGTCCACTGTTTTCAGGACTCCCCTGACCCAGCCTGACCATAAGACACTTGATTTTGTCCTTCATTTGTAAGTTGTAAAACAAAAGGATTATCACTTGATGATATTCTAAAAGACAAGGCTGGATGAGGTCACTCTTCACCTTGGGAATATTCAATTTCAGTGTCAGGTCTTCATGAACCTTCCCTCTCTGCCAGGAGAGACCCACTTGTGATCATGATGCAGAAAGCTGAACAAGCCTGATGCCCGCTTCTTTCCAGAGAAGGATGGAGCTTCGGGTAGGAGATGGATGGATGGAATCACAAGCTAGCTGGACTCTTCCGTGAGGGTGGAGCCGGCCACAGCCACCCTGCCGGTGAACTCTTGCCAGCTTATTTTGTTGCATAAAAATCTCACCTGTGCACTGGGGGAGTGGCTCTGTGGAGCTCACAAGCTCAGGGAACGTGCTTTGCCAAACTCTGCTTCTTAGACCCTAAAATTGTTACCAAACCAAACTTGGCTTCACTCACCCATATACCGACACCGGGATGTGGTGAAAGAAAACACGGCGTTTATTTACCAAGTAAGGAGAGTAAGCAACTCATGCTCAAATTACCCAAACTTTCAATGGCTTTCTGGGGTTTTAAAGCCAATGTGAGAGGTGAGAGTCTCAGGGTAGGTGATCAGCTCCTGGTCCTTTTCCTGATTGGTAGGTAGTGAGGTAACTGGGTGATGTCTCAGGAATCTCAATCATTCCAACCAGTCTGGGGGGTGTGTGCTTGTGGTCAGCATGAAATCACCATCCTTTGCTGGGTTTGCGGGGAAGGGCATCAGATTGTTGACTTTATCCCTTCAAGGTGAACTTGAAGGCCTGTGACTGTTGTTCTAATCATTAACTGCTTGAGTCTGCTCTTTGGAAGTCAGAGAATATCAAAGAAGGAAAAGGGGGAAATGAGGAGACTGGTGCCCACAAAGGCTTGCTAGTTTTCAGTCCCCCTCCCCACCTTTCCTTTGATATCCCTCAGTCCCGAGGGGAACAGGACAAGAAAGGGAATGGAGTTTCAAAGGGAACTCAGTTTCAGGTTCTCATGAGAAGCAATAAAGCGAGGTATGAGCAAGGGAAGAAGAGGCTGAAGGGAAGCAGCTCAGAGGGGCTTTCCTCACACAAGATTCCCTGTACCATCCCTCTGGGTCATCCCAGTGCACCAGCCCCAAGCATCCTGTATCCTGCATCGAACCAAGACTTAACATCACATAGTTTTGTTAGTTGGGACTAGCTGAGAAAATTTTAGAATAATTTTCAAATATTGGAATAGTGATGGAGAGCAACATTTTGTCATTTTCAAGGCAAGGGAGGATCAAGGGGAGACTCAAATTATGGGAGGTGCAGTTCAAACTGGATTTGAGAAGAAATTCCTGACAGTAAGGGTCATTTATTTTTTAAAAAAGTAAAACTGTGGTATCTTCCTTACATATGTTAGATACAAAGGTGGGCTCCTCTCTGTTATAAAATGAGCCTAGTCATTCCTGAATATCAAAGAGCTAAGCTTTATCTTTTCATCATTTTTATGGACTGTGCTCATAACTTACACAGGTGCAGAGCTGAGGTCTAGGGTCACAGGGATGACAGGCACAAGCTCTATCCTCAAAGAGCTCACCCACTCATGTCACTTAGCCAATATCTAGTTGTTGAATAAAAACATAAATGGAGATATAAACAAAGATTAACTCTAATGCAATAGCATAGTACTAATGGCTGCCCCAGTACCATGTTTCTATGTCTAACTGTGGCCAAAGTCATTCAAGAATGCTTTGCAGGGCTTCCCTGGTGGCTCAGCAGTCAAGAATCCGCCTGCCAATGCAGGAGACACAGGTTCAATCCCTAATTGGGGAAGAGCCCATGTTCCATTGAGCAGTTAGCCCCTGGGCCGCAACTGCTGAGCCTGTGCTCTAGAGCCCAGAAGCCACAGCTGCTGAGCCTGTGCACCCCAGAGCCCATGCTCTTTAAGAAGAGAAGCCGCTGCAATGAGAAACCTGCTCACCACCACTAGAGAAAAGCCTGTCGGCAACAAAGACCCAGCACAGCCAATAATAGATGAATAAATGAAATTATTCTTAAAAAAGAGTGCTTTGCAGAAGAGTTGGCATTTGGGTACCATCTTGAAGGATGACTGTTGGTCTGCAGAATGGTCATGAAGGAATGGGACGCACACCAGAGGCATAGTGCTGGGCTATTTGGACGCTGAGTACAGTGTGATTTGAGTAGAGATGACCTGGTAGAAGTCAAGGGGGGGGCCAGTGATCAGAGAGGAGGTGAGAGGCAAGTAAAATGCATAAACCCCAGTTCTTCAGAGGGTCTCTTGAGCTGCTAGTGACTCAGATGCCTTGTAAGTGCGGTCCACTGTTTTCAGGACTCCCCTGACCCAGCCTGACCATAAGACACTTGATTTTGTCCTTCATTTGTAAGTTGTAAAACAAAAGGATTATCACTTGATGATATTCTAAAAGACAAGGCTGGATGAGGTCACTCTTCACCTTGGGAATATTCAATTTCAGTGTCAGGTCTTCATGAACCTTCCCTCTCTGCCAGGAGAGACCCACTTGTGATCATGATGCAGAAAGCTGAACAAGCCTGATGCCCGCTTCTTTCCAGAGAAGGATGGAGCTTCGGGTAGGAGATGGATGGATGGAATCACAAGCTAGCTGGACTCTTCCGTGAGGGTGGAGCCGGCCACAGCCACCCTGCCGGTGAACTCTTGCCAGCTTATTTTGTTGCATAAAAATCTCACCTGTGCACTGGGGGAGTGGCTCTGTGGAGCTCACAAGCTCAGGGAACGTGCTTTGCCAAACTCTGCTTCTTAGACCCTAAAATTGTTACCAAACCAAACTTGGCTTCACTCACCCATATACCGACACCGGGATGTGGTGAAAGAAAACACGGCGTTTATTTACCAAGTAAGGAGAGTAAGCAACTCATGCTCAAATTACCCAAACTTTCAATGGCTTTCTGGGGTTTTAAAGCCAATGTGAGAGGTGAGAGTCTCAGGGTAGGTGATCAGCTCCTGGTCCTTTTCCTGATTGGTAGGTAGTGAGGTAACTGGGTGATGTCTCAGGAATCTCAATCATTCCAACCAGTCTGGGGGGTGTGTGCTTGTGGTCAGCATGAAATCACCATCCTTTGCTGGGTTTGCGGGGAAGGGCATCAGATTGTTGACTTTATCCCTTCAAGGTGAACTTGAAGGCCTGTGACTGTTGTTCTAATCATTAACTGCTTGAGTCTGCTCTTTGGAAGTCAGAGAATATCAAAGAAGGAAAAGGGGGAAATGAGGAGACTGGTGCCCACAAAGGCTTGCTAGTTTTCAGTCCCCCTCCCCACCTTTCCTTTGATATCCCTCAGTCCCGAGGGGAACAGGACAAGAAAGGGAATGGAGTTTCAAAGGGAACTCAGTTTCAGGTTCTCATGAGAAGCAGTAAAGCGAGGTATGAGCAAGGGAAGAAGAGGCTGAAGGGAAGCAGCTCAGAGGGGCTTTCCTCACACAAGCGTCTGTCGAGCACTTTCTCCCTTTTAGGCACTGTGCTCCTGCTGGATGCAAACACCTTATTTCCCTGCCTGCAGGCATCCCATGTGGCGAGAGAGACATTTCCTCAGCAGAACAGACAACTAAAAGCAGTCACAATATACAGGGAATTAAGGGGATAGGCAAAGGAGGCCGTGGACCCTCAGAGCAGCCCTAACGTAGCAAAGCATTCCGGGCATGGCAGCCAGATTCAAGAAAGGACTTGCTCAGTATGGCCAGAAGTAAGGTAGCTCAGCCGGTAAATAATCTGCCTGCAATGCAGAAGAACCCATTTCAATCCCTGGGTCAGGAAGATCCCCTAGAGAAGGGATAGGCTACCCAATCCAGTATTCCTGGGCTTCCCTGGTGGCTTAGATGGTAAAGAATCTGCCTGCAATGCTGGATACCTGGGTTTGATCCCTGGGATGGGAAGATCCCCTGGAGAAGGGACAGCTACCCACTCCAGTATTCTGGCCTGGAGAAGTCCATGGAGAGAGAAGTCTGGCAGGCTACAGTCCCTGGGGTCGCAAAGAGTTGGACACGACTGAGGGACTTTCACTGGTGGGGCTAAGTTTTGTGGTGGGGGCATATGAGGGCAGAAACTGGAAGGCAGATAAAAGTGAATGGTGCTGGGATTTCTCTGGCAGATCAGTGAATAATACTGCCCCTCCCACTGCAGGGGGAGAAGGTTCAATTCCTAGTCAGGGAGCTAAAATCATCCCACATGCCTTGGGGGTGGAAAAAACCAAAACATAATGCAGAAGCAATGTTCTAACAAATTCAAGAAAGACTTTAAAAATGGTCTGCATTAAAAGAAAAAAATCTTAAAAAAAAAAAAGTGTATGGTGCTAAGGAGCTGACCTATAAGAGAGCCCTAATAGCCTCACAGGGACTGACCGCACAGCTGAGGACCCAGTCTTGCTGGGCTGGCAGCTAAGGTCCCACACCTTTAGCACACACATAAGCAAGCACCCAAGGGTGCTTTGCTACTACTGCAACGGTTATACTGAGAAAACCGGGGAAGAGCACAGTTGTAAAGCGTAATTAGTGTTGTGACTAAATAAATAAACGCCACCTGTGCATCCTGTTTGGGGAAATGAGTCAAATTAGTGAAACAAGTTGCATAATCACAGCAAATGCCAATCTCAGCCACTGCAGCCAGGCTGGCCATTTCTAGTTTTAATGAGCGGCTTCCTGATCAGTGTTCATTCAGATGAATGAAGAGGAATATTCGGCATACGTTTTATTTTTAATCGCATACATAATATGTAATTGCTGCCAGAAAATTTTTTTTAATTAGTCAAAAATTTAAAAGTTAAAGTTACTCTAAACCCCCCATGCAGGAACAACTGTTACCCTTTTGGTGCACATATTTTTAGACTTTCATAAATATGTATATTTATAAAAGCCGATTATTTGTTATTCTGTACTCTTAGCTTACATTTGATTTCAGTTTTGGGGGGGTTTCTTTTGTTTCTTCCCCTTTTTAAAAAAAATATGACAGTGACGAGTTTTGCTCTATGTTATGAGTTTTCCTTTGATTCCGTCCCACTCTCCCCATCCCATTCCAGGAATCTGGAAGGTAATGGAAATTGTTTAAAGTTGTTTTGACTGTTACCATCAGATTTTTTGTAATAATACTGACATGTGTTTAAAATCTATGTTCTAAACCTCTGTTTCTCAATTATTAATGTCAAAAATGAAACAATATCTATTGACTCACCCCCACATACAAATGAAAAATGCTCACACTTTTCCTTCCTCCAGCTCCAACCCATACCACCCTTCCTCCCAGTTTTTGTTACTCCAAGTTTTTTATCTCAGTCTGCAATGGTTAAGCTGTTGATTGTCACATAATGGGACCTCTTGTTTCAAGATTGAGATCGCGTTTACATTCTCCTTAGAAACAATGCTATTTAACAACGTTTACTTTCCTCAGCGTCCACGCTGCTGGTTCGTCTCAGTTACCAGAGAGAACACACGCATGCGTGCTAAGTCGCTTCAGGCATGTTCGACTCTGCGACGCTATGGGCTGTAGTCCGCCAGGGTCCTCTGTCCATGGGATTTCCTAGGCAAGAATACTGGAGAGCGTTGCCATGCCCTTCTCTAGGGGATCTGCCCGACCCAGGGATCGAACTTGCATCTTTTACCTCTCCTTCGTCGGCAGGTGGGTTCTTTACCACTAGCACCACCTGGGAAGACAGAACACATCAGCATTCTAAAGCCTTTTCCCGGCTGAAAATGTCTTCTCCTTGCCTTCCTTTATTACTGATAGAATTTGGGAAGTAACCATTCTCCCTGAAAAACACATAGATTCAACTGATATCTTTTTCTTGTATACAGAATATATTTCTTTTTCCTGGATTTGAGGAAGTTTCTTTAAAAAAGAAACAAAACTTGATATTCAGTGGATGTAAATGTTTCTCAATTTGCACAGAGCCCACAGTAAAACTTTAACTAGGGGGGTTTTTTTTTTTTTCATCTCAGATTTTTCTTCACTATCCATTTTTGGAGAGTTTACACTTATCTATTTTATTTTCCTTTTTTCTAGCTTAGTTTTATTGAGAAATCATTGACATACACTATCTGTATAAGTTTAAGGCACACAACATGATGGTTTGATGTATCAATGTGTGTGTGTATGTGTGTGTGTGTGTGTGATCTGTTCACTCCCTTCAGTCATGTCCTACTCCTTGCAACCCCAAGGGCTTAGCCTGTGGCTAAGCCCTCTGTGCATGGGATTTTCCAGGCAACAATATTGGAGTGGGTTGCCATTCTCTCCTCCAGTGGATATATCAATACATATATTGTAAATGATTTCCACATTGGTTCAATAAAAATCCACTTTCTCATATAGATACAAGATCTTCTCCTTATGATGAGAACACTTAGGATTTACTCTCTTAGCTTTCTTATATATCGTACAGCAGTGTTAGCTATAATCATGTTGTATATTACATCCCTAGAACTTACTTCAGGGAAGGCAATGGCACCCCACCCCAGTACTCTTGCCTGGAAAATCCAATGGATGGAGGAGCCTGGTGGGCTGCAGTCCATGGGGTCGCTAACAGTCGGACAGACTGAGCGCCTTCACTTTCACTTTTCTCTTTCATGCATTGGAGAAGGAAATGGCAACCCACTCCAGTATTCTTGCCTGGAGAATCCCAGGGATGGGGGAGCCTGGTGGGCTGCCATCTATGGGGTCACACAGAGTCAGACACGACTGAAGTGACTTAGCAGCAGCAGCAGCAGAACTTACTTATCTTTTAACTTCTATTCATCCCTTTTGATCATCTTCTTCCAAATCCCCTTTCCTCCAGCCTCTACTGCTGATAACCATAGTTCTGATCGCTTCTCTATGATTTTTTCTCTTTCTCTGTTTTTGATTCTACATATAAGTAAAATCACGGAGTATCTGTCTTTCTCTGTATGTCTATTCCACTTCACATAATGCCTTCAAGATCCATCTGTGCCATCACAAACAATCGTGTTTCCTCTTTTTATAGCTGAATAAATGGGCTTCCCCATAGCTCAAACAGTAAAGAATCTGCCTGCAATGCAGGAAACCTGGGTTTGATCCCTGGGTCGGGAAGATCCTCTGGAGAAGGGAATGGCAATCCACTCCAGTATTCTTGCTTGGAGAATCCCATAGACAAAGAAGCCTGGAGGGCTACAGTTCATGGGATCTCAGAGAGTCGGATACGACTGAGCGACTAGCACACTAATATTCCAATGTTAATATGTACCACGGTTTCTTTATTCCTCCATCCTTGGATGGATACATTTTTGCAAAAGTAGAATTGCTAGATCATATGGTAGTTTTCATTTCTAAGGACGCTTTATCCTTTTTTTTCCATACCAACTGTCGCAATTTGTAGTCCCACTCACTGTGCGCAAGGATTCCCTTTTCTTTATATCCACACCAATATTTGTTATAACTTGTCTTTTTGATGATGGCCATTCTAATGGGTATAAAGTGATAATCTCATTGTGGTTTTAATTTGTATTTCCCTAATGATTAGTGGGACTTCCCTGGTGGCTCAGCAGTAAAGAATCTGCCTGTTAATGCAGGAAACACAGGTTCAATCCCAGTTGGGGAAGATCTGCTGGAGAAGGAAATGGCAACCCACTCCAGTATTCTTGCCTGGAGAATCCCATGGACAGAAGAACCTGGCAGGCAACAGTCCATGGGGTTACAAGAGAGTTGGACATAACTTAGCAACTAGGCAACAACAATGCCTAGTGATGTTGAGCATCTTCTCATGTACCTTTTGTGCTTTCATATATCTTCCTTAGAGAAATGTCTTTTCAGATCCATAGCCCATTTTTAAACTGGGTTATTTTTTTTTTCTGTTGAGTTGTATGAATTCTTTATGTTTTGGCTATTAACCGCTTATCAGATATAGGGTTTGCAAATGTTTATTCCCATTTTATAGATTATATTTTCACTTTGTTTAGGGCAATATACATTTTTGAAATGAATTCTCTCACATTGGTTCTGATTGCTTCCTCATTTACTCATGTTATGCATAGCTACATATACTGTGTACCTGATTTTTTCTCTCTCTCTCTGAATTCTTGCTACATCTAAAATTCTGGTGAGTGTTCCATCTTAATACTTACTAAACCAGACTGATATTTCAGGGTATTTTTGATGTACAGATTTCTTAGCTTCACCAAAGGCCCACTCAATCAAAATCTCCTATATATATGTAGCCCTAGGAATATGTATTTTAACTATTCTCCCCGTTCTGTGATCATATAGGTTTGGAACCACTGGCCTATTCCACTAGTCTAATTCCATTTAATTCAGGAACAATTCTCCTCTTCACTGCTTTTTAGCAGTTTTAAATTCTACAGTGGAATTATTTGCTTACTTGTATTCTTTTCAGAAAAGAATCTGTCTGCAGTATAGGAGACATGGGTTTGATCCTTGTATTGAGAAGATCCCCCAAGAAAGAAATGGCAGCTCACTCATATTCTTGCCTGGAAAACCCCCTGGACAGAGAAGCCTGTCAGGCTATAATCCATGGAGTCATGAAGAGTCAAACACAACTTAGTAACTAAACAATTCTTTTCATAAAATCCCTTTTTATTTCCATTTGTTGCTTTATGATCTTTCCTTTAGCAAGTTTGTGTTCTGAATAATTACCTTGAGAATAGAAAGTAGTTACTCTTAAACTTTTGTCTTAATCTGGAAGTTCACGGTTCACATATTGTTGAAGCCTGGCTTGGAGAATTTTGAGCATTACTTTACTAGTACTAGAAAAGCATTACTTTTCTTCCCTCATATGTTTATTTCCTTGAGTTTAGATGATGTTTATGGTCTGTGGTGTGGAACAATTTTTTTATGCCTTGGTGGGAGCCTATTTGATAACTTACTCTTCATTGGTACCTTGGGTAACTTCTCTGCATTCCCAGGCACTCTTAATTTGAGGGCTGCGTGATGTGCATTTACATAATAAGTTTTGTCATTCACTTGCCTCGGGAGAATGGAAAGGAGCCAATTTCATGAGTAGACCCAGCAAGAGGACTTCGCCCTACTCAGCATTTGCTACGTGCATGGGAACTCATGCATCAAGACCTGTTTCTCCATATCCTGGGTACACTTCACCCTCCCCACTATTCTGTTTACCACTATTCTGTTTACCTAGTGTGGCTGCATCTAATACCTCTCATGAATTGTCTGATCATGTCATAGAATTTACATCTGGGTAGAACTTACATGAGTTGGAGCAGTATCCTATCTAGTTCCAGAATGTTTGTCCTGTTTCTTTGGGAATGACCACATTGGTGACAGGTTAGAGAGAATCCCCACTTCACAGGAGTTCTGAGTGGTTAGGCCATAGGCATTATTTTCCCACACTGCATATTCCACAGTGTTCCATAAAATTGACTCCACTTCCAGCAGACTGCCCTGCTTCCAGAACCCTTCCCCTGGATGTTGGAGTAAATGCACCAAAAAGTCAAATAATAGCCCCAAACTGGAAATAAGCCCAATATCCATCTGCAGTTATGGTTAATAAATTTTGCTGTTTGCACAATGGAAAGTAAATTCTAATTAGCCACATGCCTCAGTGTGGACAAATGTCAGAAACAAAGTTGAACAAGGGTCTAATGGAAGCTGTGCAGTATGATTGATTCACATCTCCTTCCAAACAGGCAGAGCTTAGCAATACATTACTTAGAGATATGTATTCAAGTGATAGAGGTATTTTTTTAAAAAGCAAGTGAACAATGTACCCAAGTACAGATGATCACAGGTGGAGGGGAGGAGAGGGAACTGGGATAAGACCCACCAGACATTTGAAGTCACTGCTAACATTCTACTTGCTAAAATCAGTAGGTGATGCTTGAGTTTTTGTTTTATGGTTATTTTTAATAGTAATACTGATTTTTAATGACAATGATTTTAAATGTTTGTACATTTAAAGTTTTAATGTAACTTAATAACTCCTTGTGTGTAATCTAAAGTCATGTTCAACTCTTTTTTGATCCCATGGGCTACCCCACCAGGCTTCTCTGTCCATGGGATTCTCCAGGCAAGAATACTGGAATAGGTTGCCATTTCTTTCTCCAGGGGATCTTCTGACCCAGGAATCAAACCCACATCTCCTGCATTGTCAGGCAGATTCTTTACCACTGAGTCACCAGGGAATTTAATAATTTCAGTAATATATCAAATCTAATCTCAATCATTTTCATAACTCCTTTTCATGAATGACACTTTATAATTTAAAAAATTAAAAGTAAAAATAAGCCATGTAAGAGAGGAAATACCTAAGGATGACCCTTCAGCTGTCCACACTTTCACCCCACTGTGGCTCAGAGGGCCCTGTGTCTGTCGTGGGGAAGGGGGCTCCACATGGGACCATGCTCCTTCCAGCCACCAGCCATGTTGCCAGGCTCCCTAATCTAGTGACGCTTAGTGATGTTGTTTGACTTTCCCAAAATGCCTTCCACTTGTTCCCAAACAACTGTGATCAACTCATAGAATGAGAATCTGTATGCCTTCCTCAGTCTGAGTTTTCTAGATACTAATGAATGGCTTCTAGGCAACCTGATTTAGCACTAAACAAGGCAGTTCCCTACTCCTGCTTCTCTCTGGATTTCTGAAAGGTGAAAGGGTAGGGAAAATTGCTTTCATGTGAGACTTTTCCTCCGAAACAGGAATAATGGCTAGAACCATAACACAGGGCAATATTAGCAGTAATGTGATCGTGATCAATACAGAACATCATTGTCAAGTAACACTGCGTGTATTCACTTCCTTCAAAGGCAGGGTTCATGCCATTATGCCATCAGACAAGGACAGTGAGGCTCAGGGAGTTGAAATGACGTGTCCCTCTCTTTGAAGCTATATTCACTGTCCAAAGCCCACCTCCATCCACTCCATCACAGTGCCCAATGCTTCAAACCTATAGTCAGCTCTAGTTGAAAGATACTTTCAATCATTCAGTAATCATTTGTTGAGCACCTGTTTTGAAATGGACCAGGTGCTAAGGACATAGCAATGAATAAGGCATACATTTTCACTGCTTTTCTGACCCTTAAAATATAGGACAGAATATAGACATGAAAGAAAAAATTACACAAATAACTAAGAAAGGACAGTTGTGAAGAAGTGACTGTGTAATAGTGTTTAAGGGAAAACCGAGGCTACAGGGTCAGGGAAAGGATTTCATAAAGGAGTGACCAAAGAATAAACAAGTTAATCAAACAAAGAAGTGGGGAGAGGAAACTTTACAAGAGGTGTAGCCTGTAGGAAGAGCCCGGGGTCTGAGGAGAACTCGGTAAACTGAAGAAATTAGCAGAAGGGCTTAGTGAGACAGGTGGACGGTCGTCAGGGATGAGGGGTGACACGCTTAAGGGTCGTGCAAGCCGTGGTCAGGATTTTGATTTTATTCCAAAAGGAAGGGCAGATCTCCAAAGGGTTTCATGAAGAGGGAGAAAATAGCCATTGCTTTGTCTACTAAAAAGAAGGTAAAAGAGCAGGCCAGCCTATTTTAATCCAAAATATAACATGGAATGATTAACACACAATAATCATATCCTGTATTATTACAGGCTTGTTTAAAGTCTATAGTATCCATAAGACTCTGTAAATGGATAAAATATGTCACTCTCACTCTACATATTGGACATTGAAAATAGATCTGGCAAGCCTTAAAATGTCTGGTGTTCACAACTTTTCAAGTTGAAGATGCGTCTTCTGAAAAGGAGGTGTCACTATCTGGAGGCAGCCCCCATGCTTCTTGCCATGGCCCACCATCACCAGTCAGATTTGTCTGTCCTTCTGCAAACAAAAGGGTGGGGCCAGGAACTGCCAAAACTGCTTCAGCTCTTCAAGGGTCTAAGAAATACATATACCACATGACAAAATGAATGGGTCTTTGTTTTTCATCAACCTTTCTTTTTTTTTTTTTTTTTTTTTTATTACACTTTTTTTCCATGTAGCATGTAAAAAACCTCAATTGAATTATTTTTCTGTGTGGAACATTTAATTTTCAGCATAGAATGCAAGATGTCTGTTTATTTATTTAGGACCATATTTTAGGACACTCCATTTTCATTTTCTGGATGCACTTCATGTGTTGAAAAACAATTTTTGTGGGCAGTTTTTGTTAGTGATAATTTTAAGCTGTTTATTACAGAGACTTCTAACTACATCTTGCAGATCACATTCTTCTTTTTCTTTTTTTTTTTCCTAGCAGAACTAGATTATGTTTTTCTGTCTTTCTATTTTTTTTTAATTTTTTTTTTACTTTATTTTACTTTACAGTACTGTGTTGGTTTTGGCATACATTGACATGAATCCGTCATGGGTGTACATGAACTCCCAGACATGAACCCCCGCCCCCCTCCGACCCCACGTCATCCCTCCGGAAATTCTCATTTGGTGTCTATAAAGGACCCACCCAGCAGATCTTTATAAAATCAGAAAGTTAATTTTAATATAACTTCACTTGATTCCCTCCAGCCTTTAACCCCCTCTAGTGGCATTTTATCTCTTATTTTTCCATAAACTGGGAAATGACTGATTACTGTCCAGCATAAGGCTACCTGGAATGGCGAATGGTCCCGTTCACACCTGTTTATTGAGAACCTGTGCTGTGGAGCTGCTGTGTCATATGCTTTGGAAATGGATGACAAAGATGAGCAAACAGGGTTTTCTGCCCTCAAGTGGCCTTCAGTCTTAGGAGATCAGAAGAGTGCAGTAGACTGTAATGTATATACTGCCAAGATGGCTCACAAACTCGATTTTCATAAACAGGAGAGGAACCAGGAGAGCCTTCAGTTACTCAGATCTCTGGCAGGGGAAGTTACTTTTTTTAAATTGGCATATAATTGCTTTACAGTGTTGTGTTAGTTTCTGCCGTACAATGAAATGACTCAGTTATATACATGCATACAACCCCTGCTTCTTGGCCCTCCCTCCCACCGCTCTCCCCATCCCACCCATCCAGGTAACTTCGGAGCACCAAGCTGAGCTCCCGGTGCTATACAGCAGTTCCTTGTACAGCTAAAACAGTCATCTATTTTACACACAGTAAGGTATTTACAGGGCTTCCCTCACGGCTCAGATGAGAAAGAATCTGCCTGCAATGCAGGAGACCACAGTTTGATGCCTGGTTGGAAAGATCCCCTGGAGGAGGGCATGGCAACCCACTCCAGTATTCTTGCCTGGGTATTCCATGGACTGAGGAGCCTGGTGAGCTATAGCCCATGGGACTGCAACGAGTCAGTCATGACTGAGCAACTGACACACAGTGTACTTATGTCAAGCCAAATCTGCTAATTCATCCTCCCCTGCCCTTCCCCTACTATGTCCAAATGTCCGTCCTCTGTGTCTGTGTCTCTATTCCTGCCCTGGAACTAAGGTCATGTGTGTAATTTTTCTAGATTCCAGCTGCATGCATTAATGAACGATATTCCCTTTCCAACTCAAGGCACTCCGTGTGGTAGACTCTGGGTCCATCCACATCTCTACAGATGACCCGATTTCATCCCTTTTCTGGCTGAGTAGTATTCCACTGTGTATGTGTTCCACATCGTCTCCATTCATTCACCTGTCGATGGACACTTAGGTTGCTTCCGGGTCCTGGCTATTGTGAACAGTGCTGCAGTGAATGCTGGAGTACTTGTGTCTTTTTGAATTATGGTTTTCTCAGGGTAGGAGTTCATTTTAAAAAATATTGAAAGTCCGTGCCTCTGAAAAATTCATGACATTAGAATTCTGGACTATCTGTTTGTGTACTCCCTACGTGATGCCCTTCACTGAGTCAGTCCCTTGAACAAATCTTCTCTGAACTGCCTGCCTCTTTGGGATCACTCATATACATGTTTGCATGCCCCTGCATGCTCACTCCATGGAAGGGACCAAGAGAGCTATTGTTAAGTTGTTTTCCTTTTTGATTTGCCTCTCTGTAAATGGGATGGAAAACCAGCTATGGTAAGCTAATTATACCGAAGCATTTACTTTCTGCTGCTAAATGGGATCATATAGAAGGCATTCCCCCCACCCCAGAAGAATTTAGCATTTAACTGCAATAACTATTTTTATGTTAGATGAAACACCTGACTAACCTTTAGGACCTCGCTTGCCATGAAGTATAAGTATCTGACTAGCCAAGGAAGCATCCTGGTCCTGCAGAATGGCAAGAGGTGTTGTGTTCACTACTCAGTATAAACCTCCAGTCGCCATAATGTAGCAGCTTCTTTGTGAGAGGGTGGGATGGGGCTGTAGGGGGTAGGGGTGATTTAAATCGCAGTTCCAGTACAGATTTATATCTTAGTAAATTCCTAAAAGAGGCTGAAATGGTTCTTTTACTTGGTGACCCTGATGCTGGGAAAGATTGAAAGCAAAAGGAGAAGGAGGCAGCAGAGGATGAGATGGTTAGATTGCATCACTGATTCAATGAACAAGAATGTGAGCAAACTCCAGGAGTCAGTGAGGGACAGAAGAACCGGACATGCTGCAGTCCATGGGGTCACAGAGTCGGGCGTGACTTAGCGACTGCACAGCAAATGTTCTCCAAGTCATCACCTAGCTGGGACCCTGAGTTTTGGGTCTCTTTTAGGAGGTGACATTTCACCGTGTACTCCTCAGCTTATGGTAACTTCATGTCGATTCAGGGATAATTGCTCCCAAATTCTTTATAAGAAAAACTCAGTTGTCATTTGCATTTTAGATCCCTGAAATGGATTGGCAGACATTGGAGAGTTAATCCATCTTCTAGCCATAAGTCATATATATATTTTTGTCATTCTCCAATTTGACACAGTGGAACAGGATGCTGTTATTGAGAAATTGAAGCACCAGATGTGATTAAATAAGATCACACATTTCATTCTGTCTTTAATTTCACATCACTCTTCAGCAGCTGAATCTGTATGCTCCCCCCATGGAGTCAGCCAGCACCAGGCTTTCTTAGTGTGCCCAGCAGAGCGGTAGCAAAATGTTTCCAAAGTCAGCCACCCTGCTGGGCTCTTGTGAGTCAACTCTGTTTTTGCCTCCAAAGAATTCAATATTGCTAGATCTGGTTTATTAAACTATTCCTCTCCCTAGAGAGTAAGATCCCTGGCAAATTTACATCATTAATGCTCAATTTCAACTAAGAGGCATTAAAAAAAAAAAAAACAACCTAGAATCAAGAATAAAGAAACAATTAGAAGAAGTCTTCCTATCTTTCCCCTCAGCCTTCCCTTGTTTCTGCTGTGACTTCCCCATCTCTCTCGCCACCCACCCTTATCCTTTGCTTCTAGGAATAAGAGCTGGAAATGGCATTTATACATCTGCTTTGCAAGCATGTCTTAAGAAGCTACATTTGTGGCATTCCTGATGTCATTGAAAAATGAAGTTGAAATAAGGGGCCATTTCTCAGATGAGGGCTCAGTGTGCGTGACCCCTGCTGTTGCGCATCAGGCAGTTCAGGATCAACAATAGTGAAGCACTGCCCTGCCTTGAGAAGTGAGTAGTGGTCCTTGGCATACTTGGCATGGCCATAGAGCTATCATAAATGTAGTCTTTGAGGAGAGAAGAATAGCTGTCCCTTCCCAGCTGGGTATACTCTTCCTTTACAACCAGAATCCAGACTAAGACCAGTAATGATCAGCTGGATAGTATGATGTGGCTTGATTCATTCCACAAAGACAGATGAAATATATGAATGTATTTAGGGCTGAGCACTGTCCTAGGCATGCTTAGCAAACATCATCACTGCTATGATGAAGCTTGTCTCCTTCCTCTTCATGATCTGACCTCTGCTTACTTCGTTCTCATCTGTTCACCCACAGTGTGCTCATCAGGTGGAATAAACTGCAGTCTTGTGAGCACCTCTCATTCTGGTTCATGTCTAGCCAACCTGAACTTCCTTCTACCCATTTGTCTGCCTGGCTTCCCGGCCAAGCATCACGTCTCATTTCCTCCATGTGATGGCCTTGCCTCCTCCTCTGCGCTCACTGAAATGTATCTTCTTGTCTTTCGTTCATTCTTCAATGTTTCCAAGGATAAAGAGTGCCTCTTACTCAGTATGGTCCACATTCTGCCCAACACATATTGAGCACTCAAGAAACATTTGTGGAATTAATCTGTGAATTCATTTATACCCTTAAATAAGACCCATATGTACTCATTTGCCTTTCATACAATTTTTGTAAGACCCACAAAATAAACTCTTAAAAGGAAGTAGATTGTGACATCTATAACCTTATAACCCTAATTGTACTGAGAAATTAACACTCCTGTGTACTTTCTTATGAAACTCACCTCCTCTCCCTGGTATGCTTTTTAATAAGAATGGAACCCCCCCGGCAAAATTAAATTGGAAATGTTAGAAATATTAGGTGGTTCTTTGTTGGAATCACTTCTGGAGAATTACCAAGCCTGTGCTTTCCTTACTGAGTACAAATTAAAATTTATTTTAAAAATAAGAAAAAGAAGAAACAGATTTGCAGCTATGAAAAATAGACATGCATGTAGATAAAAGGTCTAAGGCAATGGGTAAAAATGAAAAAGTGTGTTTGGGTGGTGTGATTAGGGTATATTTTTCTTATTTCAAAATGTCCTTTAATATTTTATAATTTATTGTTGATGGAAAAAGTATTAAAAAGAAAAACAGTCTTCTCTGAAAAAAGCACATATCCAGGAGGTTTTTGCTTTACTTTTATGAGCACAAATGAATCAGTTAAAAGTTTTCCCTGAGTAAACAAATATTTTTCCTGTGTTTTTGTGTTGTATAAACTTTTTTTTAAATCTCAGGCTTTTCATCAACAACATGTTCAGTCACTCCTTCAAAAAGTAAACACAAAATATCAACTATATGTCAGGCACTCTGATATGCACTTGTTTTCTCTGTATTAAAAAGATGATTTGCAGTATATATGTGTATCAAATCCTCACATTGTATACCTTGAGCTTACACAGTGTGATGTGTCATCTGTATTTCAAAAAAGCTAGAAGAAGGGACTTCCCTGGTGGTCCAGCACTCAAGAATCTGCCTGGAAATGGAGGGAATCAACTATATGTCAGGCACTCTGATATGCACTTGTTTTCTCTGTATTAAAAAGATGATTTGCAGTATATATGTGTATCAAATCCTCACATTGTATACCTTGAGCTTACACAGTGTGATGTGTCATCTGTATTTCAAAAAAGCTAGAAGAAGGGACTTCCCTGGTGGTCCAGCACTCAAGAATCTGCCTGGAAATGGAGGGGACATGGGTTCTATCCCTGGTGAGGGAACTAAGACCCTACATGCCACAGAGCAACTAAGCCTGTGTGCCGAAACCATTGAGTCCTTGGGCCACAACTAGAGAATGCATGTGCTGCAGTGAAAGATCCCTCATGACGCAACTAAGATATGATGCAAATAAATCAATCCAAATAAATAATTTGGATTGAATCCAATCTAAATAAATAAATAAGCTAGAAGAAAAATAATGACAGAATTTAATAGCACTTTCTACCTCCTTAAGCTCTTCCTTATACATAAGAACTACCATCTTTCACAACTCTATAGATAGGACATGTATTGGAGAAACAGTAGCTGCTATAACAAATATATTCCAAAGATTTAGTGGCTTCGTCATCTCTTATTTAACATCCTAGCTGAAGGTTGCAAGTCAAGGGGATGACCATTCCACACAGGGATTTACGGGCCAAAGCTAACAGCCGTTCTGCCATCTTTGTGGATGTTAGTCCCTCAGTCATGTCTGACTCTTTGCAACCCCATGGACTGTAGCCCACCAGGCTCCTCTGTCCATGGAATTCTCCAGGCAAGAATACTGGACTGGGTAGCTGTTCTCTTCTCCAGGGGATCTTCCTGACCCAGGGATTGAACCCAAGTCTCCTGCATTACAGGCAGATTCTTCACTATCTGAGCCACCAGGAAAGCACCTGCCATCTTTAGTATACCATTTTTGATACTGATACTGCTCCAGTCTTTATTATTCCAATCTGGAAGTAAAGGGCCTTGAGCAGGAAACAGAGGTGATAGACATCACTTGTGCTTACATCCTATCAGCAAGAGCTTAATCACATGACCACACCAGCCTCAAGGGTAGTTTGGAACTATAGTCTTGTGCTCAGAGTGAAGGGAAGAATGGACTTGTGGGCATAGCTAACAGCCTATCTATCCCACAGCAGATATTTTTAAATTGTCATTTGTTAGATGAAAAAAACTAAGGCTCAAAGAGGTTGATCTCAAAATCCCCCAATTAAACATGAACTTTCAGAACTAGAAGTCTGGCTCCTGAAGCCTAGATCAGTATCTCTTTCATCACTTCACATTGCCTAGAACTAGAATGAGAGCAAAAGGCTGGCACTAGGGAAGCCAGTGGCTTCCCTATAGCTGCCCTGTGTACTGGCTGCAGAAACATGAATCGTCCTAGCACAGCCCAGAATTTGTTATTCTTCTCTTGTTTTATTGGTTCAGCCTTGACCAGAGAGGGGATGCTCCTAGTGTTAGAAGAAAGACTAAATGCTGCCTTATAAACATTTTACTGCCAGCAATATGTCTTTCTTTCCAGCAGTTCCAGGACAAGATAAGAACAGACAAATAAAATCCATACCCACATCAAAAGTTGAAGCACAATCTGCAAGCATGAATACAGCTGGGGGATCTCCCTTGTATCTTCAGTTGCTCCATATCTTTTGGCTTATTTAATGATTTTTATGGAGAACTTCAGAGAAAGCAATGGCACCCCCCACTCCAGTACTCTTGCCTGGGAAATCCCATGGACGGAGGAGCCTGGTAGGCTACAGTCCATGGAGCTGCTAAGAGTCGGACACAACTGAGCGACTTCACTTTCACTTTTCACTTTCATGCATTGGAGAAGGCAATGGCAACCCACTCCAGTGTTCTTGCCTGGAGAATCCCAGGGACGGAGGAGCCTGGTGGGCGGCTGTCTATGGGGTCGCACAGAGTCAGACACGACTGACGCGACTTAGCAGCAGCATGGAGAACTTACCTTGTGGTGGGTACAGGGCTAGAGAGAGGATCAAGAGAGAGACAACTCCAGCCATTACAGAGCTCATAAGAGACAGCAGCTGACAAAACAGTTACAAATCTGTACCAAAAATGCAGAGACAGACAATAAGGATGGGAGTCCTATTTCAGATAGGACTGATAGGCTTCTGGGAAAGGCTTTCTAAGGAGGTAGCATTTAAATTGAATCCCAGAGGATGAAGGAGTCAGTCATGTTGAGGACAGTGGGGAATGTCTTACAAACAGACAAACAGCATACACAGTGATTCTGATCAAGAGAGAATGTGACGTATTCCAAGAACTGAAGGTGTCATGTCTGCTGAGAGATACTGAGTGAGCAGAAGGTGTAATACTGGCTGAAGCATTCCTTATGTAACCCTCATAATGACCTGTGAGGTAGGTTACTACTGATCATCCCATTTTATTGATAAGGGAACCGAGGTATAAAGGAGTTAAGTGGTTAACATCACACAGTTAATAAACAGGGGGTCAAGAGATACACTCAAGGAGCCTAGCTACCTCCACAATCTTATTTCATGACATTACATTATAATGCTGAAAACTCAAAACTTTCCACTCTATCATATACAGATTTTCTCTCCTTCAAGACAAAATCCCTCTCTTCCCTTAGTGAAAAACTCTTAACCTTACATCTCAGGAACTCTTCCTCCTCCAAGGAACCGTGGATGGGATTCATGAATTGGGGGTTCATGAATTTGGAGATATATAATATATACTGTTGTTCAACAGTATGTGATAAATATAAATAATATGTTTAGGACTGATGAATTTAGAGATATATACTCTTTTCATGTGGAATAAATTGCATAAATATTGTATATACATTTTAATCAAATAAAATTATACTTAGTCTTATGCCGAATTCAGTATATAAATTATACTTTATTTTTATTGAAATTTAACATTTCCTTCTATTATGAACATAAGTATAAAGCCTCACTATTCTTAACAGTTCTTGTGACTTTGTTACTGGAATCACGTGTGACTTTTAATCACATAACAGTTGAGGTTACCTTGAGACAGCATTTGCTCTCATCACCACTCTCAAATTGTGTTAGTTATGCTTCCGGCCAATAAATCCTCTCATTTAATGCACTGATAAAGAAACACTTGAGTAGGTGATTTTCGTTTGTCTGTTTTTAAACTGTATTTGCTTCTGGTTGTGCTGGGTCTTCACTGCCTCGCACAGGCTTTCTCTAGTTGTGGCGAGTGGGGCTACTCTTTGCCACAACGCATGGGCTTCTCTTGCTACGGAGCGCAGGCGGTAGGCATGCGGTCTTCAGTAGTTACGGCTTGTGGCCTCAGTAGTTGTGACTAAGGGGCTTAGTTGCTCCACGGCATGTGAAATCTTCCTGGACCTGGGATCGAACCCATGTCCCCTGCCACCAGATGTTGTTTTTCAAATGACAGGGCACATGAGTTTTTGAATCTGGCAGTTTAAACTTTTGCCCTCCTTCCCTACATAGCTAGGTTTCTAGCACAGTCTGTACGGATTGTCTGTACTTTCTCCCATCTCATTTGTTCTGCCATCCACTGTGTCCTGGCTCTCATGCCCAACTTCTTTTCCCAAAATAGTAAGATCACTGGCATCCTCTGAGGTTAAGCAAACACTTTTCAGTATCCCTTTTCCCTGAAATCTGTAGAATTTTGCCACTGTTGATCCCATTTTTCTTTGGGGGACTCTGTTAAGTCACCTTCAGGAAAATCACTCGTCTCTTTTCCTTACGCATGTGGCAGTGTCTTTACCAGCAACTCCACTAATCACTCCTTTGAAAATAATGTTCCTCTTCTTGGGGAGCCACACCTACTCCCAAGCCCTCAACTGCACCTGTCCACTGACAAGTCCAACCCCAGCCATTTCTTCTGAGTTTCATTCCCTCTAAGTTCCCAGCTGTCCAAAGACCATTTTCACACCGTAGCCCAGAGGTACCTCCCACCCAGCACATTAAGGATGAAGTCATATACCGCCTCCACACCAAGCCTAAGCTTTTCTCCTGCGTCTGTATTTTGACTGTGGACATCAGTCTCTTCTGATCGCTCAAGATCAAAACCTTAGGTTTGCCCTCAATTGCTTTCCCACCCTCACTCTTACTTCTACTGAACCAACAGTTACTATTGGTCCATTACTGAGGAAGTTGATACAGCCCAAGGATGATGTGAACCACTGGGAGAGAAAAACATATTCTTGATATAAGTTTTATGAGTATCATATCAATTTATGACCCCTTGAAAATTACTCTGTTTTTTTTATTTTTTTTATTTATTTATTTTTTTTGGTCACACTGGGTCTTCACTGCTGTGTGTGGGCCTTCTCTAGCTGTAGAGTGCAGGGGCTACTCTAGCTGTGGTCTGCAGGCTCTAGGCATGCAGGCTTCAGTAGTTGTGACCAGTGGGCTTTATTGCTTCGAGGCACATGAATCTTCCTGCATCAGGGATCGAACTCGGGTCCCCTGCATTGGCAGGCAGATTCCTATTCACTCTGCCACCAGGGAAGTCCTATGGGTTTTATTTTATTTTATTATGATATCATTGACATAGAATATTATATTAGTTTCAGATGCACAACATGATTAGATCCATGCCTTTGTTGTGAAATGATCACAGTAAGTCTGGGTAGCATCTGTCACCACACATAGTTACAAATGTTGTGTTTTTTTTTTTCTTGTGATGAGAACTTTTAAGATGTGCTCTGTGACTTTTAACTATCTTTCCCAAGGCCACAACTTCCACTAGGAGTCTGATGGCTGAGTTACGACTTTAAATTCCAATTTTAATGGTTTTCCTCTCTTTCCTAGTGTGGAACATGTTGAAAAAAGAATATAGGCTCCATTCCTGTATCCAGTGTCGCATGCAGCTCATTCCCTTGCTGACTAGCAGCTTCTCACCTTTTCCTGATGAGAACAGGTGGAGAGAGGCACGGCGGTCACAAAAGTTCTTGCGTGACAAAAACTACCATAAGCGGACCCTTGCTCATGAGGGCTGGCAAGTGTTTCCTCCTTGATGTGTTCCTCTCAGGACACTACCCTGCTCCCCACACCGCTGGAGGTGGCTCATTGTGTTTCTTCTGATGAGGGCAAATGCATCTGTGTCCTTCTACAAGCTTCTGTCTCTTCACCTGATGCTATTTCAGCAGCACATCAGCTTCTTGGCTTGAGTGGTGTTTTCCCTGTTTAAGTGAACTCTTTCTTTGAGGAGATCTTAGCAACTCCACAGCAGCTCTCTCATGCAGGGGGGCCCAGGTTCTGTTCCAGGGGGAATGGGGGTGTAGTCCTTGCACAGACAAACAAGGACAGACGGTCTCTGACATTAAAATCTTTTGTTTAGTCTGCCACTAGAGCAGTTAGTGAGCCGCAGGTTCTGGCTCTTTAGATGTCTCTCTCTGTCCCCTGAGATCCCAGAAACATATGTCAGGTTGTTTGAGAGTTCCTTGAAGCCACCTCACCAGACTTGGAATCAGAAAGCAGCCACTCCTGTCTCTCTCCCCTCAAGCAAATAGAGGCAAATTAGAATATCAAGGACACATGCCCAGCTTTTCCATAGAAAACCTCTGTCTAAAATTTTTCAATTGAAGTATGCACATGGAGCCTGCCACACGTCGCGAATGGTAAAGAAACTCCCTCCCGATGCAGGAGACTTAAGAGACCTTGGTTCAATCCCTGGGTCAGGAAGATCCCCTGGAGGAGGGCACAGCAACCCATTCCAGTATTCTTGCGATGGACAGACGAGCCTGGTGGGCTATGGTTCATAGGGTCACAAAAAGTCAGACAGGACTGAAGCGACTTAGCCTGCACACACATATATATAGACCATGCATGTTAACTGCTCACAGAATTTTCTCAGAGTCAGCACACCCCTGAAACTAACATCCAGATAAAGAAATAAAACTTGGCTAGTATCCCAAAAGCCCTGCTTATGCTGCCCTCCAGTGGGTACCCCCTGAGGGTAACACAAGCCTCAATTCTAACAGTAAAGAAAAGCATCGTCTGTTTTTGCTCATCATATAAATAGACTCACTCATCATGTACTCTTGGTATATGGCTTCATTCAGCATTATGGCTTCATTCAGCATTGTGGATCATGCATCCATACTGTTGTTTACAGTTGTTGTTTTTTAACAAGCTCATTGTTTGTTTCTCTGTGGCTGCGCTGGGTCTTCGTTGCTTCTCGGGGCTTTCTCCAGTTGTGGCAAGTGGGGGCTGCTCTCTAGTTGTGCTGGGCAGGCTTCTCTTGTTGCAGAGCACAGGCTCTGGGACCTTCAGGCTTCGGTGGTCGCAGTGCGTGGGCTCAGTAGCTCCAGAGCACAGGCTCAGTAGTTGTGCATGCGCTTAATTAGTTGCCCCACCCTGGACCAGGGATCAGACTGGGTCCCCCACCTTGGCAGGCGGATTCTTAACCACTGGCCCACCTGAGAAGTCCTAACTACAGTCTTAGATGGTTTATTTTCACTGCTCTGAATTGGTCAACATGTAACACATCAGAAATTATTTCTGCATTCTGCAGCTCATGGGTATTTGGATAGCTTCCAGTTTGGGGCTACTCTGCACTAAGTTCTGCTCCAGATTATATTAGATATGTATGTGGGTGAACAAAACTAAATGTTTCCATTGATACACATTAGAAGTGGATTCGCCCAGGAGGGTGGGGTATGTTGTGTTAGATTGCCAGTGCTGTTATCACAAGAAACCAAATACTGGCTGGCTTAAACAAGAGAACTTATTTTCTCATAATTCTGGAAGCTGGAAGTCTGAGATCAAGGTATAAGTAGTATTGATTTCCTCTGAGAGCTCCTTCATGGCTTGGAGATGGTTGGCTTTTCCCTGTACTCTCTCACGGGCTTACCATGGTATGTGTGTGTGCTCAATCACTTCATTCACGTCTGACTCTTTGGGACGCTACAGACTGTAGCCCACCAGGCTCCTCTGTCCATGGGATTCTCCAGGCAAGAATACTGGAGTGGGTGGCCATGCCCTCCTCTAGAGAATCTTCCCGACCCAAGGATTGAACCTGCTTCTCCTGTGCCTTCTGCATTGCAGGCAGATTCTCTACCACTGAGCCATTGGGGAAGCCCTTCCCTTTATATGTCTCTGTCCAAATGTTCTCTCTTTATGAGGGTATCAACCATAATAGATTAGGGCCCTCGCTAAAGGCCTCATTTTAATTGAATTACCTCTTTAAGATACTGTCTCCAAAAGTGGTCACATTCTGAAGTCCTAATGGTTAGGACTTCAAGATAGGAATTTGGGGATGGGGGAATGCAATTCAGTCAATTCAAATGTCCCTATTCCAGCTTTCATGATCCCCATTAACTTAAAATTGACAGGAACAGGTAAAGGCTTCACATCTATACATTTTTCTCTGTCTCTACTAGACTATGTGGCTCATACATTCTGTAGAATAAAACAAAATCTAAATATCATCTTAAAAGTAGAATAGTGAAACTCCATTGTCAATGAAAACATGAACACATAAAATATGCCAGTTTTCTTTTTCAACTTTTTATTTTTAAATAATTATAGTTTCAGAGGAAGCAGCAGAAAAAAATGTACAAGGAGGTTCTATGTACCCTTTACCTCTCACTCCACATTACTAAAACCTTGATAACCATAGTACAATATCAAAACTAGAAAACGGACATTGGTACAATCCAATAGTTTTACAAGATGCAAGTGTGCGTGTGTGGGTGTGTGTGTGGGTGTGTGTGTGTATGTATGTGTGTGATTTTATCACAGGTGTAGCTTTGTGTTGGTGACTCAGTGGTAAAGAAAGAATCTGCCTGCCATTGCAGGAGACGTAAGAGACGTGGGTTCAATCCTGGGTCAAGAAGAGCCCCTGGAGCAGGAAATGGCAACCCATTCCAGTGTCCTTGCCTGAGAAATCCCATGGACATAGGAATCTGGCAGGCTACAGTCCAGGTCGCAAAGAGTCAGACATGACTGAATATGCACACACACACACACACACACACACAGCTTTGTGTAACCACTACTGTAGTTGAGATGCAGAGCCGTTCCGTCAGCACAGATCCTCTGTGCTGTGATATTATAGCCACATCTATCCCCACTGTCCATGCTAACCCCTCGCAGTCACTGTTTCCTCCTCCTCCTATCTCTGTCATTTAGGTACTTCAATAATGTTACTTACATGGAATCACAGAGTATATAACCTCTTGAGATTGTTTTTTTCCCCACTGAGCTTAACTCCCTTGAGATGTATCTGACTTGTTGCCATGGATGAAGAGTTTGTTCTTTTTTTTATTGCTGCCTCATATACCATGGATGAATGTCCCACAGTTTAACTTTGTAGTCAAGGAAGTATATACAGATTATTTCCAGTCTTGGGCTATTGCAAATAAGGCTGCTATGAACATTAGTGTACAGATTTCTGCACAAATGAAAGTTTTCATTTTTCTAGGAGAAACATCCAATAGCTTTCTTTTTTAAAAAAAATCTGTTCTTAAAAAAGAAAAAAATAATAATAACAGGAACTAAATGAGTTAATAGAGAATATTTAGCACATTGTTGGACTAGTAAAGTGCTTATTCATGTCAACATGCACTAACATTTTTCTACTATGTTACCAGGAAACAGGCGCTATTCTAGATGCAGAGTGTACAAAGATAAAAAGATATAGACCTTGCCCTCAACAAACTCACTCTTCCCAATTAGAGAGAAAAAGTGGAAGAGTACCAGTGATCAGCCTTAGGCTGAAAAAGGCAAGAAGAGGGAATAGTTACAGGGCCTTAGGAGGGGACAGTCATGGGGCAAGAGCCACTGACAAGAGCTGTGGCCTTTGGTTAAAAGATTCACCCCAGGAGACTGCGGTGAGGGAGGCTGGGGAATCAATGCCCTGAACTCCTTTCCTCCTTCCTCTGCAGTCTTCTCCTAGCACTTCTATTGGCAGGACTCAACCCAACCAGAAGCCAGAGGACCCTGTGATACAGTCCGCCCAGATCAGTGTCTGGAAATACAAAGCATGATCGGGAAGGGTGTGGAGCAAAAACGAGAGGAACCAGTAGACTTAGGTCCAACACAACCAGCTTTGAATCCACTTTGTAACTTTAGGCAAGTTAAGTTCTCTGCACTTCAGTTTGCTTACTGCAAAACAAGTGTAGTAATGATAGTTATACAGGTTATCAAAAGCATGAACTAGATGGTTTCTGGAAGATACCTAGCGGAGTTCCTGGAATGTGGTAGGCATCATTTCATGTGGCCCAGCCTCACCCCCAGCTAATGACAACTCTACACTTGTGGCAATTTTATAGCCTTCGTGAGTTCCCAGGGGCACAGTCTCTCCTCATGTGGTCCATAGACCAGGCACTGTAGAGACACCTGGGGTCCTTTCCATCAGGCAAGTTCGTGACCCTTCCCCCTCCCTAATCCAACTAAATCATGAGCAGAAGGGTGGAAATCTTCACTTCAGACAAATTCCCCCCAGTGATTGTCATGCACAATAAAGTTTTGGAACTACCATCCTAGAAGTCCGTATTTCTAATAGACACCCGCTTGGGTGACGTATAGGTAAGATTTATCTGTACTTGGCAGCCATTAGGTACAGTTACAGCCCATCGGCTCCAGGAAGAGGGGCCATGAGACCAGGACACTAACAGTGTGTCTTGTGGTGTTAGGCCATGCTGATTTTCCATTTTGCTGGCTTTATTAATACCTGAGGAACAATGTTCCTAGGCTTTTAATTAAAAATTCTCTAACATCCAGACTCTAATCATTTTCTAGGTTGGATATAGGCTCAGTAAGTAGCTGGCTTTGACCCCTCAACTCCTCCCTTCCAGAGAAAACTTAATAAGCAGAGCAGAAGCTGTTAAAGGGAATAAAATCTTTGGAAAGCTTTGTAGATGAGAGTAGGTCAATTCTAAGTATAAACAGGAGGAGGCCAAAACTTGGAATAAGGTCAGAGGATCAAGGACCTTGCTTTAATTTGTTCAGGAAAGGTATAAGAAAATTAATCAGCAGTCTGGGACAGACACTGAGCTCATGATTTGGGTCCTGAATTGGTCTGGAACTCAAATTGGCTGCAAGGAGATTGGAAAGAGCAGAAGCTTGGAGGAAAGAGAACTTTCTTTGCTTCTCATGTAAAACTGCAGAGGGAGGCAGAGCAGGCTTGGGATGCTGGTTTTTCTCCGCAGAGTTCTCAAGGACTCGGGTTCCTGTGTCTTTTCGTCCTGCTCTCTCCCAAATTTGGCCCACATCCTCGTGTTCCAAGATGGAGCGCCAGTGGTCCCATCCGTGCTCCAAACCACAGGAAGAGGGGAAGAAGGCACAGTGAGGACAGAGAAAAGTTTAGACTCTGCCACACACTCATCCTGTCACATCACCTTGGCCAGAACTCCTTCACATGGCCAGGGCAAACTACAAGTCTAGCTTAAAGCAGAATCCCTGCTGAATATTCAGCTTTTTCAGTATTTTGGATGTGCTCTGTGGTGTGTAGGTTCTTAGTTCCCTGCCCAGGGATCAAACCCACACTCCCTACATAGGAAGCACACCAGAGCCTTAACCACAGGACCACCAGGGAAGTCCCTAAATATTCTACTAAATGGATGACACATTGAGGACAGCTAGGAGTCACTGCCGTCCATTCTACATCCTGAGAAAGTTTGGACCATCCTTTCCCAGTGGAATGGTTATCATTCCAATTCCAGTCGGGAAGCCAGAAACCACTCGGGGTATATTTAGAATAGAGAACATAATAGAGAGAATTGAAACAAGTGCAAAAGTGAGACAGCCCAGAGGTTGATAGCAGTGGAAAGCTTTCCCGGGGCGGGGCACATGGGAGGAGGCAGAGTTCAGAGCTCAGAGGTGCCTGGCAGAGCTTGGCACCCCAGTGGGCAGTCCAGTGGGAGCTGGAGCCATGAGATGACAGTCACCCCCAGATGCCCCCAGACACAAAGTGACCCAGGAATATGCTGGCCTTCCCCGCCTCTGCCCCCAGTCTCCTTCTCATGCCTCACATTGTCCAGAACTGTCTGGAAACCAGGAGGCAGGGACTGCCTGGGAACTGTAATTTCATGCCAACAGAGTAAGCAAAGAAGAGTCATGTATGGACCAGAAAGCAAACAGGTGCCTGGAATAGTGCCAAACCAAGTTGTGGACCAGGATAAACTGCCAATAAGTGTTACCTGGCTAGATATTATTTCTGGATGAAAATTTTGCAAACAAAATACTGTCCTCTGCTGAAATATGTATGGGGGCTTCCCAGATGGTAAAGAAACCACCTGCCAATACAGGAGATGCAAGAGACATGGGTTCAATCCCAGGATCGGTAAGATTCCCTGAAGGAGGGCATGGCAACCCTCTCTAGTATTCTTGCTTGGAGAATCCCATGCACAGAGGAGGCCGGCAGGCTACAGTCTATAGGGTCCCAAAGAGTTGCTCATGATTGAAGTGACTTAGCAAACAAGTACTATATATATATATATATCACATGTATCTGAAGATACGGAAATGGGTAATCTCACAAAGGAGTAGGAAAAGAAGTGAGAACCCAAAAAGCCTACAGGGGATCTTTGAAGATGGGGAATGTATGGGGAGCTGTTCCATCTCTGTGTTACCTGTTAACAAGGAGCATCTGGGGTCAGGGTATACCCAGCTCTGTCTGAGACAGCTCAGCAGCGTCACTGAGAACAAGCACTGAGAATGGTTGTTGGCTTCTGTACTCAGAAAGGTTACTGGCTGCTTAGTAAAGGCTGTGTCTGCGAATGAAAAGGGACTCTACCCTGAAAGGGGGTGAGCAGAACAGTCTTTTCTGCATTTCTCCATTTGCTGGCTCAACAGAAGCAGTAAACAAACCCTATTCCCAGAACTGTGCTGACAACATTGATGATGGCGGCACACAAATTAGGAGAGAAACAAAAAAACCATGTTAATTTCAAGCTCCATTAGAAACACAGGCAGAAGGAGAAAAAATCAACATCTGCCAAATAGAAAAGGTCAAAATCAGAAGGGAAAGAAACTTTCTCTTTGACATCCTAAGAAAAGTACTGCCAACGTTGAAGACATAGGAGGATTCTGTCTCCTCATTGACTTTGTTAACCATAAAATTCTTGTAGAAGTTCTCTTGTCAGCGTCTCCTCATATCAGATCTATGAGGTGATGGAGAACAAGCTGCCTGCTCTTCCTCCTGGAAGAGAAAACTGTATGGTGTATGGGGTACAACCACAGGATTCCATTCCAAAGCTGTCTTCTATTTGGTCTATTGCTGTAATTTTTTAAAGAACCTCCAGTAATGTTTATGGCTTTGGCATAATGGGTAAGTAATACTCTTTTGAAGACTCCACAATATAAGTTGTCCATGATGTAAAACTGGCGTAACTGTCTTGTCTGAAAGACATCGGGCCCTTGAATGCCTTTGTGAAATGTGCTGTAGGCCCCAGATCAAGTCCAGGAAATACACACATGTCTTCCTCTTAGTTGCTTATGTTGAGGGGGATGATACACAAAGGAAAACAGATATTACTCCTAAGTTCTTTCTTATGTCATGGCAGTGAGCAGTCTGGGTCTTTGATGATGAATGAGTCTTCATTTGTAAATTGAATGCCATATGTATTAACTTCATTTCCTTCCAGGCATTTTGTATTAGTGAGCATCACATATGACTTTATAATGCTGCAGTACCAGATGCCTGGTTGTTCTTTGATTCAATATATGCAGGAAGAAAAGATGCATACGGATGTCACCGTAACTCTTTGGCTAGGAAATCAGTCAGACGTTCCATCCCACCTGGTGGCAAGGGATCGACCTTGTTGATTTCTCAGGCTTCTCTCTCTGGAGTTTATGATCCTGTGACATACTTTCCCAGAGGCATTAAGTTGGAAGAATCAATCACTAGATGTAATCAAATTCACCCTCCCTCCCCCAAATTCAAACAGGTATTTTTAAACACACAACCATATACACATTTCAACAATAGCAGAGTAGTGTTTGAGAATGGAAACACAGACATTGCTAAATGACATGAGTGGACTGAGCTGAACTCCAGGTATTAGTTACAGTGGGAAGTGAGAGGTTGTAGGAGACTTTTAAAATCAGAACGTGGATTATGGCTTGAATTTAATTAAGTGCATGCTGCCACTTAATCATATTCAATCTATCTCTTGTTATAGACCAGCTCTTACTCCCCAAATGTTTCATTTCTTCTCGTCGTGTTTTTTCTAGCTGTGCCATAAGCTCAGGGGAAGGCAATGGCACCCCACCCCAGTACTCTTGCCTGGAAAATCCAATGGACGGAGGAGCCTGGCGGGCTGCAGTCCATGGGGTCACTAACAGTCGGACAGACTGAGTGACTTCACTTTCACTTTTCTCTTTCATGCATTGGAGAAGGAAATGGCAACCCACTCCAGTATTCTTGCCGGGAGAATCCCAGGGACGGGGGAGCCTGGTGGGCCACCGTCTATGCGGTCACACAGAGTCGGACATGACTGAAGTGACTTAGCAGCAGCAGCAGCCATAAGCTCTTTGAGATCAGAGCTAATGTCACATAGTAGATCCTCGACAAAGACATTAAAAATAAATTAAGGAGCATAAGACTAGATGAATGTGGCTACAGATTCAAGACGCTGCCATTTACATTACACAATATGACCTGAGAAATTTAAGAACAACTGAGGATATTCCCAGTTCTTCCCTGGAAGCCATTCAGTTTCCCCTCCTCTGGCTTCCATAAATAATATACAGATTTAATTTTTCTTTCTCTGGTCTTTTGTCCTTTGAATCCACCCCAGCAAAAATGTTCAACTCTATGGCACTGGAAAATATTGTGAAGAGCTTTACCATATTTCAGCATTTAAGTTTTCCTATGCTTATTTTTTTCTTGTTCTTCATTTGAGCTTTTAAAAATTTTCTCAGTTTCCACTGTCATTTCCTATTTGTGTTGTTTTTGTCTTCTTTTTGGCAGCTAAGGTACCTGTTTTAAATGAGATATTCCTAAGATGCAAGTTAAGGACTCTCTACTTGTAGAAAAATTCTCTAAGGATGATGTAAGGAACTAGTGGCAGTGGGTATGTCCAGGAACTGATATTGATGTCTGGCAGAAACCATCGCAGTATTGTGAAGTAATTACCCTCTGATTAAAAATAAATTTTAAAAAAGAAGTGTAGAATCATGGAAGAAAGTGTTTTCATTTTATGACCATCTGCATGGATCGTTTTTGTCCATGAGCCTGCATTGCTTTTATAATTTCAAAACTGGTTAAAAGACAAAATGTCTACTCTCATTATGGCGATTCTAGTAAGTCCTAAGTTTTCATGAAATATGAATGCAATCAGTTTATGCATATGATTATTAGAAACAAATGAACAATCTCATTGTTTTAAGATACAACACTTAATGAATTCTGTATCCCACCTTTTGAAGCATCTTGTAGGTGTCTGAGATTAAATACTGGTCAGTGATTCATGCTAGGGGACATCTATGGGCATAAAACAACTAAGCTGCTTTTGTATTTGTAGCTTTCAGCTTTGCATGGCATACATCTAGTGAGCAATTGATAACACAGAAAATGTTTCTGTCAGTGGGTCAACAGAGCCACTTCCACTGCATCTTTCTGTATTTTTATTCATGTTTTCACTCTTGGCAGTGTTCACACTTGTACACATTTCACATGCTAAGGGTCCTCCACCTTGATTACAGCTTGCTAATTCTTCACGTCCGTGGTCCCATCACTTTTCACTCTTTGCATTCCCTAAGTTTCTCTTTCTCTTTAGGGTTTTTATGTCATTCTTTTCCCAGGGTTTCATGTCAGTCTTATCTGATCCTGCTCTGATTTATCATTAGCATTTCTACTCTGGCTTGTTTGTTTTGAGTTTCTGCAAATGGTTCAACCAGCTGTCAGACGTGTTTTAACTTTTAAGTAAATAAATGCCTGCCTACAAGTGCATAAAATTATTCTGTAAATAAACACTCAGAAACACATGCTGGACATTTACGTTGCTTCCATACCCTGGCTATTGTAAATAGTGCTGCAGCGAACATTGGGGTACATGTGTCATTTTGAATTATGGTTTCCTCACGTGATATATCCCCAGTAGTGGGATTGCTGGGTCATATGGTAGATCTACTTTTAGTTTTTTTAAAGGAAATTCCATATTGTTCTCCACAGTGAAAGTGAAAGTTGCTCAGTAGTGTCTGACTCTTTATGACCCCATGGACTGTGCAGTCCATGGAATTCTCCAGGCCAGAATACTGGAGTGGGTAGCCATTCCCTTCTCCAGGGGTTCTTCCCAACCCAGGGATCGAACCTAGGTCTCCCACATTGCAGGCAGATTCTTTTACCAACTGAGCCACTGGGGAAGCCCAAGAATACTAGACTGGGTAGCCTATCCCTTCTCCAGGGGATCTTCCCAACCCAGGAATCAAACTGGGGTCTTCTGCATTTCAGGCAGATTCTTTACCAACTGAGCTATCAGGGAAGCCCAAAATATGTTTAAATTTGCACGTTGTAGAAACTGTAATTTTAATTCCCAGCAGAGGACGTGTATAAATGCTCAGTTCAGTTCAGTTCAGTTGCTCAGTCATGTCCGACTCTTTGCGACCCCATGAATCGCAGCACGCCAGGCCTCCCTATCCATCACCATCTCCCGGAGTTCACTCAGACTCACCTCCATCAAGTCCGTGATGCCATCCAGCCATCTCATCCTCGGTCGTCCCCTTCTCCTCCTGCCCCCAATCCCTCCCAGCATCAGAGTCTTTTCCAATGAGTCAACTCTTCGCATGAGGTGGCCAAAGTACTGGAGTTTCAGCTTTAGCATCATTTCTTCCAAAGAAATCCCAGGGTTGATCTCCTTCAGAATGGACTGGTTNCGACTGAAGTGACTTAGCAGCAGCAGCAGCAACTCAGGGCAAAGGCACCATATGTCTTCTAACTCCTGGGCACGATGGGGAGTCTCTTTAATGACTTTCCTAATTCTACCGGCTCCCCCGCCCCCACCCTTGTATCTCAAGTGTTGGCTGCACATATGGCGCCTCTCCCTTCCCAAGGAATTGCTTTTACTGATATCATTTCCTGTCACAACCTTAATATTCTTTTAATGGACTGCTGTTGCTTGCTGCAGAGTTAATCTGTTATCCCTTGTTATGGAGACCTCTTTCCAAATGCCAGAGCAGAGAATCATCTTTCCAAGCTTAAAAGCAACACTTTCTTTGTAGATCTGTCAGTTTCAAACTTTGACTTTTAAATGATGGGTGCATTTTCCTAGATTGTGGAGTTTTGAGTTTGTGTAAGACATGACTATTTGAGATGCTTTCCACTGTTAGTTATAACAACAAGAAGAACAACAAAAATATATACCATTTAAAGAAATAATGTTATTTAACTGATAAGTCCAGCTGTAGAATGGACTTCAGGTAAAACTGGATCTAGCAGATAAGCCGTATCACCAAAGACCAAGGTTTTCTCCTATGTCTTCACTTCACCTTTCAGAGTGTTTGTTCTGTCTTTAAGATAGGTTCCATGCTGGTTACAAAATATTTATCATCAGTCAGCAGAATTGTAAATTTGCCAAGTGATAAACCATAGGCTTGATGCTTTTGAACTGTGGTATTGGAAAAGACTCTCAAGAGTCCCTTGTACTGCAAGGAGATCCAACCAGTCCATCCTAAAGGAAATGAGTCCTGAATATTCATTGGAAGGACTGATACTGAGGCTGAAACTCCTGACTCATTTGAAAAAACCCTGATGCTGGGAAAGATTGACGGCAGGAGGAGAAGGGGGCGACAGAGGATGAGATGGTTGGATGACATCACTGACTCAATGGACATGAGTTTGGGTAAACTCTTGGAGGTGGTGATGGACAGGGAGGCCTGGCGTGCTGCAAAGAGTCAGACACGACTGAGCAACTGAAATTAACAGAACTGAAACCATAGACGAAACATCTCAACCCAAAGGCCCCAGTAAATATCTGAATCCCATTGACCTTGAGTGTATCATGTAACCATCCATATTATGTGACCAGAAGTAGGAGATGTGCTGATGGGTTTAAGGCCAATCAGTCTAAATCTCTGGTTCAAACATTTAGGGATCAGAGTAGGTAAGGAAGAATGAGTGCTGGAGAGGGCAGCCGGGAATCAGCCTGGGCTTTGGGGAGTCACTATAGGGCTGAGAACTTAGAACTCAAATGTCTGCATTTGAATATCAACCTTATCACTCACTACCTGAGTGATTCTGAGAAAATAACTTCACTTCTTTTTAAAAAACAATTATTGGAGTAAGTATAACTGCTTTGCAATATCGTGTTCATTTCTGCTGTATAGCAAAGTGAACCAGCTACCTGTATACATATATTCCCTCTTTATTGGCTTTCCTTTCCATTTAGGTCATCACAGGGCACTGAGTAGAGTTCCCTGGGCTCCACAGAGGGTCCTCACAGGTTATCTATTTTATACATAGGATCAGTAGTGCATATATGTCAGTCAATTCAGCAGTAGTGCATATATGTCAACCTCCCAGTTCATCCCACCACCCTCCCTTCCCCCACTTGGTATCCGTATGTTTGTTCTCTACATCTGTGTCTTTATTTCTTCTTTGCAGATAGGTTCATCTGTACCATTTTTCTAGATTCCACCTATGCGTTAATATACAATACTTGTTCTTCTCTTTCTGACTTACTTCACTCTGTGTGACAGTCTCTTGGTCCATCCATGTCTCTGAAAATGGCACAATTTCGTTCCTTTTTATGGCTAATATTCCACTGCATGTATGCACCACATCTTCTTTGTCCATTCCTCTGTTGATGGACGTCTCAGCTGCTCCCAAGTCCTGACTATTGTAAACAGTGCTGCCATGAACGCTGAGGTGCATGTGTCTTTTGGAATTATGGTTTTCTCTGGGTACATGTGCAGGGAATTACGGTTTTCTCTGGGTACATGGGCAGGAGTGGGATTACAATGAAAACTTCAGTGCCTTGTCATACCAGCCACAGTTCAAGGACTCAAAAGCCACCTAGGCCTAGGAGACACCATGCTGGTCAGTAAAGATGTGAATATTTAATACATTTCCACCATCACTGAAAGTTCTGTTGGTTGAAACCAACATACACATTCAATGCTTAATGTCATGCTATCTTTTCACAGGCAGCGATGGGGAAAAACAGTGTTAAAGTACTTAACCGACATCCTTTCGTTGCCCTGGTTAAAACACAGGTAGATTANGTGCTGGTCAGTAAAGATGTGAATATTTAATACATTTCCACCATCACTGAAAGTTTTGTTGGTTGAAACCAACATACACATTCAATGCTTAATGTCATGCTATCTTTTCACAGGCAGCGATGGGGAAAAACAGTGTTAAAGTACTTAACCGACATCCTTTCATTGCCCTGGTTAAAACACAGGTAGATTAAAACAGTAGTAGGATTTAATACCGGGGAAGGCAATGGCATCCCACCCCAATACTCTTGCCTGGAAAATCCAATGGACAGAGTAGCCTGGTGGGCTGCAGTCCATGGGGTCGCTAACAGTCGGACAGACTGAGCGACTTCACTTTCACTTTTCTCTTTCATGCATTGGAGAAGGCAATGGCAACCCACTCCAGTATTCTTGCCTGGAGAATCCCAGGGATGGGGGAGCCTGGTGGGCTGCTGCCTATGGGGTCACACAGAGTCAGACACGACTGAAGTGACTTAGCAGCAGCAGCAGCAGGATTTAATACAATGAAGAGAATAAAAAAAGAGAGAGAGAGAGAGGATATTGCTGATTCAACAAATTCCTTTGTGTCCGCATGATATAGGTGTCATTTTGTTGACTACAAAATAAAACGAGGAATGATGTAAAGAAATAAGGAGACCTGTTTGGTTCCATGAAAACAACAACTTCCACTATATGCAAATTTCACTCCTTCTCTGACCCTCCCACCTGCCCTCCCTAATCTTTCTTTTTTTCCTTTTCTCCACAAATCATGTTCTTTGCAGCCAGGAAGGTCCAGAGTATAAAAGTCGTGAACAAAAGGGGGTTGGCAATTTTAATAGACACATTGAAAATGACAAGGAGCCTGGCCGCCTACTTTGGGATGATTTGGAAGCATCTCACCATTTGTGAGCCAGACCATGTTTTTATAATTAGCTTCTCTGAAAAGGACTCTGTCCTCAAAGCGTGTTGTGATTTGGGAACATGCTGCACACAAAAAGGTTCTGTGGCGAGGGAAAGAGTGAGGGGTTCTGGTCTGTTGACTTTGCCTTTGTCTTTTTCCCTTGGCTTCTTCTCACAAAGCCTTCGATATGTCTTTTGTGTACGTGTATGGGGGCGGTGAATGGGTTGGAAGTGGCAAATTGTGTTGGTAAGTGGAAGCATCATCAAGCAAAAGAAACATGTCCTCCTGTTCATCTATTACCTGGGCAGCCAAGGCCATCCCTGAATTCCAAGCTCTCAGCCTCCGTTTCCCCATCACAGCATCTGGCTTCCTGGCTGATGCTCCCTTGCATGTGTGCAGAGGCAGCTGGGTTTCCTTGGCGATTGACAAGCTCTGAGTGGCTCCCTCTCTCCAGGACCCATTTTCGCTGGTTCACCTTTGACCCAATCATTGGCTGGTTTTCTCTCCATTTGGATGCTTTTTCCTCCATCTATTTTTCATGAACACTTTATGTGTCTCTGATCGCCCTTTAACAACAACAAACAACAAAAAAAAGAGAGGACAAGGCAAATGAATTCTTCGTGTGCATCTCCTATGACTCGGTGTCATATATTTTAGAGCTTCTGAGGCCAAAGCAGGACTTTAATGCCCTCTGCATCAGTGGGGGGTGGGGAGGTATAATGTGTGAATCGCAAAGACATGTCATGGCAAGAGTTTGTTTTCTCCCGAGCATTTACAAAGACTACTGCTCTTTAGCTAGCCCTGGATAAAACTGCAACCTCCTCAGGGATAAACAAATAAAAACAAAAGCAAAACTTACACACACACACACACACACACAAATAGGTCTTAAGAACTATATGAGGTGATTTTGTCTGCATCTTCAGTTAGAACTTGGTAAACTTTTTAGAGAGGGGTCCCAAGCATAAATGTGAGTTTACCTTCTGATACCCCAGAACTTTAGTCAGGCAGAAAGAACTAGAATGCTTAGAACAGACATGGCTGAAAGTGTGGCTGCAGGATTCTATTCGGATGAAGTAGGTCTCTGTTCAGACTTTAATTATGGAATTTCAGACAGACCGATGCCTCCGGCTTCTGCCTTCAGATTGGCCACCCGGCACTGTTTAAAATGAAATGGTGGCAGAGTTTCAATGAGCAAATCTATTCATTTATAGCTGAGTGACCTTCTGTTCACCAGTATTAGGGACCTCTGGTGCCTGGTTGGAATTCAGGTTTTTCTGAATATCTGGCTCACACTTGGAATGGAATTCGGAACCCCAGCGTTTTGGGCTGTGTTCTAAGTTGTTGTTTACCTGCTAAGTTGTATCCTACTCTTTTGTGACCCCATGGACTGTATTCCACAAGGCTCCCCTGTCCATGGCATTTCCCATGCAAGGATACTGGAGTGTGTTGCCATTTCCTTCTCCAGGGGATCTCCCCAACCCAGGGATTGAACCTGTGTCTCCTGAAATGGCAGGAAGACTCTACCACTGAGCCACCTGGGAAGTCCTAAGAGAGGGTCGTATTTGAACATGATATGCACTGGGACCTAATTCAGACCTGAAACAGATGGTACGCAGACATCAATCTCTCCTCCACTGATACTCATCCTCCCCTGCCCAGCCCCAGTATTCCACTCTTGTTCTCTTCTGTCAGATCATCTGCGTCACAACGTGGCCTCAGCGTGAATGTAATAGCTTGGAAGAAGTCTGCTATGGGTTGCATGACAAAAGTCCGTCTAGTCAAAGCTATTGTTTTTCCAGTAGTCATGTATGGATGTGAGAGTTGGACCATAAAGAAAGCTGATTGCCAAAGAATTGATGCTTTTAAACTGTGGTGTTGGAGAAGACTCTTGAGAGACCCCTGGACTGCAAGGAGGTCCAACCAGTCCATCCTAAAGGAGATCAGTCCTGAATATTCATTGGAAGGTCTGATGCTGAAGCTGAAACTCCAATACTTTGGCCACCTGATATGAAAAACTGACTCATTGGAAAAGGCCCTAATGCTGGGGAAGATTGAAGGCAGGAGGAGAAGGGGATGACAGAGGATGAGATGGTTGGATGGGATCACCAGCTCGATGGACATGAGTTTGCCCAAGCTCTGGGAGTTGGTGATGGACAGGGAAGCCTGGTATGCTGCAGTCCATGAGGCCACAAAGAGTCAGACATGACTGAGTGACTGAACTGGACCAAACGGATGGGTTGCAGGGCAAGAGCTCCATATGGGGACAAGCAAATCTTACTCTGAAACTTGGATCAGGCCCCTGTTTTCTGTGTCACAGCAGACCACCTTTTCAAATCTCAATATCCTCAGCTACTATGTGCAGAGATTCATTATCTATCTTCTGGGCATGGTGGCTGTGGGAAATCAAATAGATGATGATAACAATTGAAATACAATTGATATGCCTGGGACTGTTGGGAAAACTTCACCTGCTTTATTTTTACTTAGTCCTCACAACAACTCCAGGAGATGCCTGTTAGTATTATTTCCATTGAAAAGGTGAGGGAACACCTTTTATTGATTTGTTTAATTTAATTTTTCTTTTACTTTGAAGTATAGTTGATTTACAGTGCTGTCTTCATTTCAGGTGTACCGTAAAGTGATACAATTTTACTGAATCATATATATATATATCCATTCTGTTTCAGATTCTTTACCTGTATAGGTTGTTACAGAATATTGAGTAGATTTCCTTGAACTATATAGTAAGTCCTTGTTGATTATCTGTTTTATATACAATACTGTATATCTGTTAATCCCAATCTCCTAATTTATCCGTCCCTCTTCCAATACTCGTTTCCTCTTTGATAACCATAAGCTTGGTTTTGGAGTCTGTGAATCTGTTTTATAAATAAGTTCACTTGTATTGCTTTTTTAGATTCCACATATAAGTGATATCATGCGATATTTGTCTTTCTTTGTCTGATTTACTTCTCTTAGTGTGATAATCTCTAGGTCCCCTCATGTTGCTGCAAATGGCATCATTTCATTCTTTTTACAGCTGAGTAATATTCCATTTTGTACATATGTACCATATCTGCTTTATCCACGCCTCTGCCAAGGAAAAACATCTTTTAAAAAGAGGTTGAGTGGCTTCCTTGGCTTGTATGAGGGTTCAAGTCTAGATAATCTGACTCTGGCTCATGCACTCTGAAGTATCAATACTCACAATGAACAGGGCAGAAAATGCTAATACTCACAGAAGGTAACTGTTTACCTAGAATACTGTCATTACTTGTATGCACTCCTAGTACTCCAGTGGAATTTCCACATGGAAGTAAACTATACTTCTATAAAATGCAAGTCACAGTGAAATGACTTTTAAAGAAGTAATAACCCCAGAACACAATGCCCAATAGCTCAGCTCTTAACCTGACTTCCAAAGACATTGGCCATTTAACATAAGGTCTCCTAGAAAAGAAGGAAACCTTTAAAAGTTATGGATCTATTTACAGCACAGATTTTGGTGATGATCTCATGGGTGAATCATTACCTCCAAACTTAGTTGGGTACATTAAATAAGTACACTTTTGTGCATGTCAGTCATACATTAAAAAAAAACTTTGCCGATGGACATTTAAATTGTTTCCATGTCCTGGCTATCATAAATATTGCTGCAGTGAATATTGGGGTGCTTGTATCTTTTTGAATTATGGTTTTTGCCAGTTGTATGCCCAATAGTGCGATTGCTGGGTCATATGGTAGCTCTATTCTTAGTTTTTTAAGGAACCTCCATACTGTTCTCCTAGCGGCTGTATCATGGTTGGGGAGGGAGGTGGGATGAATCATGTGTAAGATGAATGGCTGATGGGAACTTCTCTATAGCACAAGGAGCTCAGCTTTGTGCTCTGTGAGGACCTAGATGGGTGGTGTGGGATGGAGGCTCAGGAGGGAGGGAATATATGTATACCTACAGCGAAATGTATGTATACCACTCAGTATCACATTAATCCAAGTCTATTTCCCAACCAGTAATGCTGAAGAAGCTGAAATTGAATGGTTCTATGAAGACCTACAAGACCTTCTAGAACTAACACCCAAAAAAGATGTCCTTTTCATCATAAGGGACTGGAATGCAAAAGTAGGAAGTCAAGA
>SJYX01018717.1:948050-960448 GCA_006410675.1 Oreotragus oreotragus
AGTTAGAACTGGACATGGAACAACAGACTAGTTCCAAATCAGGAAAGGAGTATGTCAAGGCTGTATAACGTCACCCCGCTTATTTAACTTATATGCAAAGTATATCATGTGAAATGCCAACCTGGATGAAGCACAAGCTGGAATCAAGATTGCTGGGAGAAATATAAAATACTTTAGATACGCAGATGACACCACCCGTATGGCAGAAAGTGAAGAACTAAAGAGCCTCTTGATGAAAGTGAAAGAGGAGAGTGAAAAAGCTGGCTTAAAACTTGACATTCAGAAAACTAAGATCATGGCATCTGGTCCCATCACTTCATGGAAAATAGGTGGGGAAACAATGGAAACAATGAGAAACTTTATTTTGGAGGGCTCCAAAATCACTGCAGATGGTGACTGCAGCCTCGAAATTAAAAGATGTTTGTTCCTTGGAAGAAAAGCTATGACTGACCTAGACAGCATATTAAAAAGCAGAGGCATTGCTTTGCCGACAAATATCCATCTAGTCAAAGCTATGATTTTTCCAGTAGTCAAGTATGGATGTGAGAGTTGGACTATAAAGAAAGCTGAGTGCTGAAGAATTGATGCTTTTGAACTGTGGTGTTGAAGACTCTTGAGAGTCCCTTGGACAGCAAAGAGATCCAACCAGTCCATCTAAAGGAAATAAGTCCTGAATATTCATTGGAAGGACAGATGCTGAAGCTGAAACTCCAATACTTTGGCCACCTGATACGAAAAAGTGACTCATTGGAAAAGGCCCTAGTGCTGGGGAAGATTGAAGGCAGGAGGAAAAGGGGATGACAGAGGATAAGATGGTTGGATGGCATCACCGACTCGATGGACATGAGTTTGCCCAAGCTCTGGGAGTTGGTGATGGACAGGGAAGCCTGGTGTACTGCAGTCCATGGGGTCACAAACAGTCAGGCACTACTGAGCAACTGAACTGAACTGAACTGAACTGATAGCTGATTCACTTCATTGTATAGCAGAAAGTAACACAACATTGTAAAGCAACTATACCCCCCCAAAAAAAAAATTTAAAAGGCAAAACTGTGCTACTGTAGGAGTGCAGTTATTTCTTTTAGTAGAGACAAATAATTCAGCAAATAGAACATTTAATAGTTGTAGAAAGGATCTTGGAGGTCTTATGATTCAGCTTTTTCAGAGAGAGAAGTTGTTTATTCTAAGATACAGAACAACTTAGAGACCAAATTCTGGTCCATTGACATTCAAGCTATGAAGAGGTGAAGCTTTTGAAATTCACTGATCCATTCATTGATTGATCCATGCATCTAACAAATACTCACTATGGCCCAGACCCTGCTCTGGTCATGGGAATGCCCTAGAGGAATAGTACCTATGCTCTATCCACAAGTAACTCACCGTATGGAGAGTGAAAAAAGGCACAAAAATACATAACTTGTTCATGATGAATAAAGATACTAATAGAAATATATTCAAGGTGTTGTGATCACCTGGGGGCTTCCGTGACTGCTCAGATGGTGAAGAATCCACCTGCAATGCAAGAGGCTGGGGTTCCATCCCTGGATCTGGATGATCCCCTGGAGAAGGGAATGGCAACCCACTCCAGTATTCTTGCCTGGAGAATCCCATGGGCAGTGGAGCCTGGTGGGCTGGCACTGATGGGAAGGCAGAGAAACCTTAAGACAAACAACCACAGCACTCTCCTCTGGGCCAGGCACACAGATGCAACCATCACAGACCCTGCCCTTGAGGAGCTCATAGGTGAGCAGCGATGATAAACACCGATTGAAGCAAACCTACACCAAGGAAGAAAAATGCCAAAAGCCACAAGAAAGGTTCAAACAGGGAGCTGAGGGTTTTGAGGAGGCAGCGATGCACCCAGCTGGGGAGATCAGAAGGCCTTCCTGGAAGAAGGGCCCCCTGATCCAGTTCTGAAAGGTTCTCCAGAATTTCTGAGCAGACACAGAGCTCCAGGGCGCCAAGCATGGGAGGATCTCACAGCAAATAAACAGTAACGCATTCAGTTTGATTTTGTCCCTGACTTTTTGGTGCACATGGCATTATTAAGTTCCTAAACATAAACATATTCCTTTTAAAATCCCTCTTCAAAGTAGACCAGAGTTCCAGGCCTACGGAGATTTGACATATCAAAAGAAACTTGCTGACACAGACTGGAGTACCAAGCTTGATCTGTTCTAATATGCGATTTTAATGTTTCTCATTTTGCAGCCTTGCCAGCTACCATCTATCATCCACTGTCACATTTAAGTTTCCTAAATGACTGCTTTTTAACTTTTGTCACTTATTCAGCAAAGAGATATATTCTAAAGCCTGGCCTCCCCCTACCCCCACCGCAGCCCACCCCTGTGAGTGTGTCTTAATATGAATTGTGAGAGAAGGAGAAATAGAAACGTTTGCTCCATCCAGGATAAGGCAGAGTTCCCCACCGCACCCCCGCCCTGCCCTGCCCAGTTTCAAATCCAAGCCTTTACTTAATTTTGTTACTTCTCAGTGGTTTAGGATGCAAGAACATAAAACTGGTGAGAATCGGAGGAGAGGAATGAGTTGAAGTTTGCAGTTATGAAAACAGAGAGTAAACTCTTTGGAATATTTCTGGATAAGAGATCAAAGGAGCAATTCCTGTTTTTTCAAGACATGAGTGAGGAACAGTCACGTTTCCAGCCTTGATTCTGAGAAGGAACTAGGGTTGGTGTTTGCTCTACTCTCTTTGTTTCTTATTTGACCTCCAGCCAATCACCTTTAAAGCTATCACACTGTTAGGAGTGACTTTCTGGTCTGACTTGGCCATTCCCACAGATAGAAATGCCTTTTTAAGGACTTGCTTCGTTCAGTTGTATCTGACTCTGTGGGGCCCTATGGACTATAGTCCACCAGCCTCCTCTGTCCATGGGATTCTCCAGGCAAGAATGCTGGAGTGGGTTGCCATTTCCTACTCTACAGGATCTTCCTGACTCAGGGATCGAACTCACAACTCTTTCATCTCCCGCCTTGACAGGCAGGTTCTTTACCCCTAGTGCCATGTGGGAAGCCCTAGAAATGTCTGCTGGTGGGTAAAGCTGTGAGATAACATGTGGAAGATGTGATATAACCACATTTATCATAGGATAACCATATGCTTTGCTTTCCCCCAAGTTAGTTCTAGTTTACAGCTGTTTTCCCAGTATGCCTTGCATAGCATTCTCCTTTACTCTCAAGTGTCCTGGTTGAGACAATACACTTATGATCACTCTGTGCTGTGCTGTACTTAGTCGCTCAGTTGTGTCTGACTCTTGGCAACCTCATGGACTGTAGCCCACAGGCTCCTCTGTCCATGAGATTCTCCAGGCAAGAATATTGGAATGGGTTGCCATGCCCTCCTCCAGGGGATCTTCCCAGCCCAGGAATTGAACCCAGGTCTCCCACATTGCAGGCAGATTCTTTACCATCTGAGCCACCAGGGAAGCCCACAGCCAACAGAGCAAGTTGCAAAGCAGAGAAACACCCAGGATCACGGAGAGATGCTCCCAGAGTCAGGTGAGTAAAGTCAGTCTCTCTACTTAATTAAATACAAGAGGGTGATATCTGTTCACGGGGCTCTATGAGAGCCACTTTAACAGCATTCAACCTGACAAGGTGCTTGATCAAGGACTCTGGCACTTTTCAGAGAGTGGTCCTTCAGCAACAGTAGTGATAGTGACTCATCTGTTGCCGTAGCATATACGGAAAGTCCCCTCTATACAAATGCATTCCATTCTAAGAGTGTGTTCGTAAGTCCACTTTGCTCACAAGTCCAAGACAGTTAGCCTAGGTCCCCCTCTAACACAATCAGCTATATAGTTGTTGTTGTTCAGTTTCTCAGTCATGTCTGACTCTTTGTGACTCCATGGACTGTAGCACACCGGGCTTCCCTGTCCTTCACCATCTCCCAGAACTTGCTCAGACTCATATCCATTGAGTTGGTGATGCCATCCAACTATCTTATCCTCTAACACCATCAGCTATATAGTACTGTACTGTAGTAGGTTTATAATACTTTTCAGACAAATAATATATAGTGGCACCCTGCTCCAGTACTTTTGCCTGGAAAATCCCATGGACGGAGGAGCCTGATGGGCTGCAGTCCATGGGGTCACTAGAGTCGGGCACGACTGAGTGATTTCACTTTCACTTTTCACTTTCATGCACTGGAGAAGGAAATGGCAACCCACTCCAGTGTTCCTGCCTGGAGAATCCCAGGGACGGGGGAGCCTGGTGGGCTTCTGTCTATGGGGTCGCACAGAATCGGACAGGACTGAAGCGACTTAGCAGCAGCAGCAGCACACAAATAATGTGTAAAGAAACAAACCCCCAAATTAAACATTTTTAAGTTTCACAGTACAGTACGTGGGAAGGGCTGAAGTTGAAGCTCCAATACTTTGGTCACCTAATGTGAAGAACTGACTCACTGGAAGAGACTCTGATGCTGGGAAAGGCTGAAGGCAAAAGGGGACGGGGGTGGCAGAGGATGAGGTGATTAGATAGCATCACCGACTCAATGGACATGAATTTGAGCACTCCAGGAGATAGTGGAGGACAGGGGGTCCTGGCATGCCGTAGTCAATGAAGTCGTAAAGAGTTGGACTCAACTTAGCAGCTGAACAGTGGCAACAGTACCTTGAGAGGTACTGTTGTAAAAATTATGGGTCTTTAGCCTCGCTGAGGCAGTATATCAGCCCTGAATTCCCCAGTCTTGGAATTCTTGTTTCACAGGGCAAGTTTTTCTATATTCCTTAAAGCTTTTGCAGTGCTGTGCTTAGTCGCTCAGTCGTGTCCAACTCCTTGTGATCGCATGGACTGTAGCCTTCAAGGCCTCTCTGTCCATGGGGATTCTCTAGGAAAGGATATTGGAGTGGGTTGCCATGTCCTACTCCAGGGGATCTTCCCAACCCAGGGATCGAACCCAGGTCTCCCACATTGTGGGTGGATTCTTTACCATCTGAGCCACTGGGGATGTGTGGGTCTTTTGTTTCAGATAAACCAACAGAATGCTAATTGATATACAGCTCAATATTTGTTGGACCCTGGCACTAGATATCTTAATTTATATCATTGAATAGAGGGAAAGAATGTACATCTAATCCCTGTCACTAGAAAGGAAGGAAAGACTGGTAATAATAATATCCATCTCTATTGAGAACCTTCTAAGTGTCTGATGCTTTATACTCGCCATCTTTAACATTCCAATCAGACAACTGGGGTCATGAGTGTAACTTAGACAAGTCACTTGACACTGAGCTGTACTCTGTCTTATAGATCACCTAATAAATTAATGATTGAACTGGTGTTTGAGACAGGTTTGTCAGGCTTCAAACCCTATACTCTTCATCCTAGGACTTTTCCATCCACCTCTACCACTCACCTGTCTCCTGCCTCTCCCTTGTAATGACATATTACCTAACCTGATGAAGAAAATTACTCTCAGATGAGGAGATGAATCATTTGAGATTATGTCTAGAAGAAGTCAAGCATAAAAGAAAGATTCTAANGCTTCAAACCCTATACTCTTCATCCTAGGACTTTTCCATCCACCTCTACCACTCACCTGTCTCCTGCCTCTCCCTTGTAATGACATATTACCTAACCTGATGAAGAAAATTACTCTCAGATGAGGAGATGAATCATTTGAGATTATGTCTAGAAGAAGTCAAGCATAAAAGAAAGATTCTAATACTGATAATTCAAGACAAAGTCTTCTGGCAGGGACTGTGCCTTAACCACAAATGTAGCAATGACCATACATCAGTTGGTTATCCATGCATTCTGACTTCTCCAGGATAGTCCTGGTTTATATCTGTTTTCCTATCCAGTGAATGGCTCTGTTAACTCTCAGAAGAGTCCTAGTTTACCCATGCAAAGTTTTCCTTTATCTAGGAAATGTCAGGATGATATTCTCTGCACTTCCAAGAATATGAAAAAATGCTTTATGATGAAAGTGGGTCTGTGAAGGACTAATGTTTCCACTCAGTTGTCACTGTTGTCATCCACACATTTCTTTGGTGTCTATATTGGAGATCAAGTGTCAGCATGGACGTTTGCACATTTCCTCTGCTTTTCTGCAGCTGGGTTTGTCAAGGACAAAATAGGATGTTTGGGATTTTTCTCCAGCTGGAAGTTATTTGCAGTTTCAAGGAACTCCTCTAAGAATTAATTTAACACTCGAATCAAAAGCAAAGGATCCCCACTTTGCAATCAGCTTCCCAGAGTCTTGAAGAGATGACATTTAAGAAGTGGGAGATTTCTCAGTGCTACAGCATTGAGAGATTAAGCCAGCATGTTATCCTCTTTGATTCTGAAATACAAGAAATACATGCATGGTTGAAAAGTATAGAAAACTTCCAGCCCATATTTTGATCTTACCTGAAGTAGTTGAATATAATAGTTAAGTTTTTAATTGGATGTAAGTTTAAATCTAGGAGACATATGACTATTGAGGGTTAAAAGGATGGTTTCTGAAGTAAAATTTCCTGGGTTTAAAAGTTGATTCTCTTATTAAAGCATTACGTGACCCCATTCTGGCCATCATAGAAAGTGAAATGACTCAAGAAATGACCTGGGTATTTAACAGGTTAATTTATTATATACATAAATAACATAATGTGTTGTGTGTTCATCTAGCCTGGAGTGTGATGCCAGAACTACAAATAGGCTGAATATTAATAATTTGTGAACTTTTTAATATCCTCTCTCCTGGTTTCAGCACCTGGGTCTTGGACAGCTCCCTTTTGGACGTACTGGTTTGGCCTTTCTTAACAACATATTCAATTCTATTCAATAAATACCCTTTGTGTATGTCAAGGTGATTTTTAACATAAGACAGTGCTAGAGACAGACCACAGTCTATTGTCTCTTCATACCGGCTGAAACAAACTGTGTAGAAACTTTGAAAATGACCTTTTTAATGAAGACATAGGTCAGCTGGTAGCAAAGTTTTATTCAAGTATGTTCCAGATTCATAGCTGTTTTCAATCTAGTTAAATCTCCCTCTGCCCTGCCCTGACCCCCACCAAAAGGGAAAAAAAAGCAAGTTTGACCTATCTTGAGCCAAAGTCACACTGTTCTGGCTGTTAAGAATATGATTAGCTTCTGAAAGTGACTGATGCCCTAGGTTTTCAATCATGTTAGAATTCTGGAATAATGGAATTTCTTATGAGGTCTACAAAAAGGTCTGATAGACTTTCAATGCAGCTTCCTCCTTCTTCCTGGGAACCAAATTTCCTTCTGCCAATCAACTTCTGTTTACTGCTACATGGATGTACAGGTTTATAGTTTGGTCCATGTCAAAAGATCTGAAAATTAGTAGTGCATTCAGTGACCCTCCTGAGTTCAAATGTCAATTGATCTTTCTCTGATAGAAGTTCATTAGTTCATCCAGCATTAAAAAGTTAGACAAATATAAATTTTAAATGAGAATCCATATCAGAACATAGATTTGAATCTGGGCTCCAACACTGACAAGCTAGGTGAATTTTGGCAGTGGTTTACCTTCATGTGCTTTAATCCCCTTTTCTGAAAACTAAATTAAAAAAAAATACTTATTTGGTTGTCCTGGGTCTTAGTTGTGACACATGGACTCTTTGATTTTTGTTGCAACATGCAAACTCTTAATTGTGGCATGTGACATCTAGTTCCCTCAACAGGACTCAAACCCTGGCCCCCTGCATGGGGAGCATGGAGTGTTAGCCACTGGGCCATGAGGGGAGTCTCCTGTAAGAGAAGTCTTATTGTGATATCTACTAGAGCAGAGGTTCTGGAAAGCAGTACAGAGGTAGCAATGCTGGGCTGGCTACTAGTGTAATAATTTTTGAGGTTTTCAGATAAAATATAAAGCTCCAAAATAATTTTCCAATAAAGAAACTCCTTTGCATGAATATTCTGATTTGACTGGAAAAGGCTGGAGATGTTGAGATATGAGTTTATTTCCTTTAAATTTGGAAGCATATTGTTGATAGAGATTGAGAAAGAACTGTCTTTAGGTTTCCAAGTTACATGAGCAATGAAATTAAAAGCTACACTTTTATTTTAGGTATTTTTTTTTGGATAGGTCCAATGCCTTTGTCAAGTGAAGCTGTGATTTTTGGTTTGCATTTTGGCTCAATCCATTACCGTGTTAGCACCTCTAAGCAGAGAGTCATATTAAATTTTAAAGACAATGTACTTTCGTTTGCCTTCCAGCGTGATTTAGAAAGCTTCTACCATACAAACCTTCCCACAAATAATAATTGTGCACTCAGAACAAAATAAAAACACAACTACATTAAAGCACTTCGGGAGCATAAAAGCAAGCAGGTTCTTGAAAGGAGCCATCACTTAAGAAAAGAGAATTGCTCTGGGTGAGTTTCCCATTTTCAGAGCCTCTAGCTGATGGCAGACAGCCTTCTGTGTCATCTTGGGTAGCTGAACCCACCGTATGTCTTCTTTAACAAATTGGAGGATAGAGACTGAGGCAGTGGCAGCTACTAAAAAGTGAAGGGGAGCGATTCCTGAACAAGAGAGAACATAAGAGGAAGGGCATTAGGTCTGGTGTATAAACCTTGCCTGACTGATCACTGAACCACCCATGCCTCGCAGAGGGTGCAAAGAACCAAGGTACTGATGAACGAAGTGAACCAACCTATGAGTTGCATTTCGAAAGATCAAGTTTGTAGATTCAGCTCAACCAAGTTAATTTTCTGCTAAACGAAAGATAAATCAACATGCTTGGGAGGAATATAACAGAATTTAGAGTCTCAGCATTCACAATACCCATAAGTAAGTAAGTAAAGTCACTCAGTCGTGTCCGACTCTTTGTGACTCCATGGACTGCAACCCACCATACTCCTCAGTCCATGGGATTCTCCAGGCAAGTACACTGGAGTGGGTTGCCATTTCCTTCTCCAAGGGATCTTCCCGACCCAGGGATCGAACCCAGGTCTCCCGCATCAGAGGCAGACGCTTTAACCTCTGAGCCACCAGGGAAGCCCCCTCACAATACCCATACTGAAAAAGTAAATGTGATTGGCTCTTAAAAAGAAGACACTCAATAGAGACCAAGTTGAAATGACCAATAGATTGGCTAATAGCAGAAAATTATTTTAAAGTATCTATTATATTTATGCATGGTGACATAAAGAAAGTTATGTTAATAATAAATGAAAAGATAAGAAATGTCAACAAAAATTAATAGTCTTCAAAAGAAATTGATATTTTGGAATTAAGAAATCACATAACATTTGAAATGAAAATTCACTGGATGGACTTAAGTTATATTGGAAATAACAGAGGAAAGAGTCAGTAAATTTGAATATAAATCAGTGTAAAGGATCCAATCTGAAGAACAGACAAATTAAAGATTGAAACAACGAACAGCCTCAAACATCTGTGGGGAAATATTAAAAGATCTGCAAGGAAGTGAAAGTGTTAGTTGCTACTGTGTCCAATTCTTTGGGACCCCATGGATTAGGTTCCTCTGTGCATAGAATTCTCCCAGCAGGAATACTGGAGTGAGTTGCCATTTTCTTCTCCAGTGTATCTTCCCAACCCAGGGATCAAACTCAGCTGTCTTGCATTTCAGGCAGATTCTTTACCATCTGAGCCACCAGGGAGGAAGCCCTAACGTATGTTTAATTGGAGTTCCAGGAGAACAGGCAAGAAGGTCTGGGACACTGGAACCGATTATACAGAGTGAAGGAAGCCAGAAAGAAAAACACCAATACAGTATACTAACACATATATATGGAATTTAGAAAGATGGTAATGAGGACCCTGTATGCAAGACAGCAAAAGAGACACAGATGTGCAGAGTGGACTTTTGGACTCTGAGGGAGAGGGAGAAGGAGAGGAAGAGGGAGAGGGTGGGATGATTTGGGAGAATAGCATTGAAATATGTATACTATCATGTAAGAAACGAATCGCCAGTCTATGTTCAACGCAGGATGCAGGATGCAGGATGCTTGGGGCTGGTGTATGGGGATGATCCGGAGGGATGATGTAGGGTGGGAGGTGGGAGGGGGGTTCATGTTTGGGAGTTCATGTACACCCGTGGCAGATTCATGTCAATGTATGCCAAAACCAATAGAGTACTGTAAGGTAAAATAAAATAAAATGGAAGCTCTAAAAAAAAAAAAAAAGAAAGAAAGAAAGAATGCCAAGAAACATTTTAAATTTGGAGAAAGATATATACTTACAGATTAGAGTTTAGTAGAACTCATCCAAAGTAAATATAAAGAACACGACATCCAGACATTGAATGTATCATAATCAGACTGTAAACAGAAAGATAAAGAATCTTGAAAGCAGACAGAGGAGGCAACACATGACATGCAGGAAAATTATTGTTGATTTCTTTTCAGAAACAATAGATTTCAGAAGAGGGGGAAGCAACATGTTTTAGTACTGAAAGAAAAAGTAAAAGCTATCAAATCAGAATCCCTTAAAAATACCTTTCAAAATTTAAGATTAAGTAAATGTATTTTTAATAGAAGAAAGCTAAGAGAATTCATTGACTAGCCATTCACTACAAGAAATGCTAAAGGAAGTGCCCCAGGTTGGAGGAAAATGATACCGGTTGGTAACTCAATTCTTCAGGCAGGAAGAAGGACATTGGCAGTGGAGAATATTTGGGTGACTATAAAATAAAATTTTAACTTAATTTTTAAAAAATAATATTAATTCAGCCTTCTATATAATTCTTTTTTTTTTTTTTTTTTCAGCCTCAATTGGACTTATACTATCTTTCTGGCCCTTTTAACAAATCTGTCAAACTCCTTCCCCGGTCAGTGCCAACAACACATGGCATTTCTATTCAGCCTTCTATATAATTCTTGACACTTTTAGATTCTTAATAATCGAGAGTTGAATGAGAAAATGGGAGTGGGTGAAGGGAGAGTTGCACCGAAGGGGAAAAAATGCATGATCTTGGCCACTTTGATTCTAACGTAGAGTATGTTATTCAGACTCAGGCATGGTGATTGTATGATGTCAGGAGTTTAAAAATCAGATTCTGAATGTCTGCTAAACGCAAGGAAGTTTGCAGATGTTAAATCATGATATTGAGCATGGCCTTGGCATAGAGATGGCATATTCAAAAAAGATGACTGAGACTTCCCTGGTGGCCCAGTGGTTAAGACTCCATGCTCCTGAGGCAGGTGGCATGGGTTCGATCCCTGGTGGGGGAACTAAGATCCCACATGCTATATGGCATGGCCAACACTAAAAAAAAAGACTAATGGGAGTTTAATGAATGAACTTCTTATAAGGTATGGCAAATCAACAAGGAATTGAGAAGTACCCCAAAGCTATCAACAAGGGGATGGGCATCTTCATGCCTAAACCACTCCTCTAGGGAAAAGTGAAGTAAATGCCAAGCTTGGTGAGAGCTATAGCTGTATAGTAAGACAGCCTGATGGACGACATGACCTTGGACAGAGGGACTCTGCCGTACCACTGAGCACTAGACTCTATGATGTCATAGTCTAGCAAGAAGAAGACCTGGGAATAAATGCTGTGATGCCTCTCCCCTCTTCTCACAGGACCTCCTACTGGTCTCCTAGTTCCTGTCATTGGCTCAATTCAGTGAGGGTTTAGAAAGCAAGGAAGCCCAACTGCTGCAGATACTTCATACTTGTAGCCTCTTTGTATTTTAGTGCACAGAGCAAGATGGAAATGCAAGAAGCTGGTTCTTGATGACAAATGGAGGTTAACAAGAATGGAGCAAACACAGCCCTAGTCTTGGATTTTGCAGTCTCACAGTAAATGACAAGGCGATAAAGAACCACTCAAGTAACCACATGCAGAAGGATCTCCCTTGTGCTATTCTATAACCACCATCGATTCCCCAAATATGAACATTTTCAAAGTGAAGTCAAGCAAGGTTTGACCTCACATCTTCTCCAACCTAGATGGAAACAGGCTGAGAAAAATAAAAGGTATTTGCCTAAAATGATGTAGGGAGTTGATTCTTGCATGGGAAATCCCATGGGCAGAGAAGCCTGGCGGGCTACAGTCCGTGAGGTCGCAACGAATCGGACATGACTTAGTGACTAAGCACCACCAACGACATGTGGGAAGTTGTTGTGAGAATCAGGTTTGGAACTGGCTTTACTGTATCTCACTTAGCCAGCATCCTGTTCATTATGACTTTAAACATAGACATGTGGGCATTTTATTCTTTGTTGCCAGGAAAAAAAAAGTCCCTTACATCCTAGATTCAGGTTGATTTGCCATTTATGTTATATTTCTTCAATGAAAGAAGAAATATGCCTATCTGCTTCCCAGGCTAGAACACACAGAAAACTTTAAATCTGATTTTTTTTAATCGGAATATAATTGCTTTACTGCATTGTGTTACTCCCTGCTGTACAACATTGTGAACCAGCTATTTGTTTTTTTTTTTTTTT
>SJYX01018718.1:0-24641 GCA_006410675.1 Oreotragus oreotragus
AAAAGAAGATAATTTGAAAAAGAAATTGTTACATTTCCTAAGACACAGTTGTTAGCATTATATTAACATTATAATGTCTTATGGGTTTTTTGGACTGAATTTTAATAAACTGCCACCAAATATTTCATTAAGAATTCACAAGAAGAGTTTTATAGTTATATATACTGTGGAAAAGCTTCCAAAGTATATTTTGGACTTTTGACAAACTGACTTTGCTAGATAGGTTTGCTAGCTGTAACTGTAAGGATTGGCATGCCAACATATTTCTAAGTGGAATTATTTGATTAAACTTAAACTCATGTAAATGAATGGCTTTTCCCCACAGGACTTGAAATATTACATAGTTTTCTTTTTTTTCAGAGTGTTTGCCATGAAGGCAAGAATGAACAGGAGTTAGGTACTTTTCCTAACTGATGAACTAGGAAACTCTTAATAGTATATTGTTAATAACCACTGTGCATTTGCTAGTTTGCCAGCATTTTATTTAATTAAAGCCATCCATCTGAACTCTTAGTCTGGTATGTGTTAGAAGGCCAAGTGGCCAAAGGGACTTCAGATAATGCTTTCTTCTGTCGCAGCCTGTTTGGTTTTTCATGAAGAAAAGAGTATCGAGTTAACTTAGCAAAAAAGATATTGAGAATTGAATATCATGGGTTTTAAAATGGTTGTATTAAATGCTGTGTGATGGCTGATGGTTTAAGGCATTTAGGAATTGATCAGTTTATTTTCAGTTAAATTACAGTACTAGTTTAGTAATACAAAATACAAGAAGAGTAGTAATACAAAGTAACACATCTAACAGAGTATGCTGTTCAAACACAAGAGTAAAACCTGAGTTTAAACTCCATGTTTTATCTTTTAAGAAAGTTTATTTCTTCTTAAATTGAAAAGTGTCCTAAATGTAAATATAAAAATCTGTTTGTACAAAATTCCGTATTCGTGACATCTGCTTGTTTAGACAGGTTAGTTGCCAAAGGGTGTTTTGTCAGTTTCATGGGAAAGTTACCGGTCTTTAAGTACATCTGCTGATTAAAATGTTCCTGATTGAATTTCTTACTGCCTTTCAACAGTGATTAAACGTTAAGCACCAAATCAGTTATTGAGTAGAATATGGAGACAAGGCTAGTGTCCTAGATAGATTCCTTCGCCTCACCCAGCAAAGAGGTGGGGAACAAGATATTTGAAGTCAAACAGCAGTAAGTTTAAAGCTATTTCAGTGCCTCCTAGCTCTGTGATCTTTTAACTTCTTGAAGTTCCTTGTGTTCTCTTCTTTAAAATGAAGACAGGTAACATCTACATCATGGGAGGAGTAAATAAAATTAACAAGAGTAGGTGAATTTTTGTCAGTTCCTTGTATATAATTCAAGGCTCAGTAATGGCATCCAGTATTATTTTTTTTATGATATCTTGGTATAGATCTGTAAACTTGACATCTTAAGGTGTCCTGATGATGAAATGATATGTTTTTATTCTCTAAAAACTTCATAAACCATTTATAAAGAAAGTCCAGTGTTTTGTGAAAAGCTGTGCTAAAACCAGAGCTTTAGGAGGCCAAGGTCTTTGATATATTCTAGTCTGACCCTCTCATGAAAAAGAAGAAACTCTGGTATAGGGGCAAATGTGGCCAAGGCCACATATCATACATTTAGAAAACATTTATTGACATCTGACTTACATGATGGGTGCTGAGGATGAGAAGAATCATTGTTCCCATTGTCAAGGGGATTATTGAGAATAGTTATAGAGTCATGGATATGATAGCTTATCGCCTTCTGTACAGATTAATGCTAGGGGAGCAGAGAAGAGGGGTTGAATGTGCTGAGTGCAGGTGGGAAGAGTGAAGCTTCTTGGAATGCTCTCAAAGGATGTGGCATAGATGAGATGGTAAAAGACTTGAAGGAAGGGAAAGAGTTCAGGTTAGGAGGGGATATGAGGACAGATATTTCAGTCAGGGAGCATAGTGTGTTCCAAGGCATTATGAGACGAAATATTCTAAGAACCACTACTGGTTTCTTTTTTTTTTAATTTAAATGTATTTATTTTCATTGGAGGCTAATTACTTTATAATATTGTATTGGTTTTGCCATACATCAACATGAATCTGCCATGGGTGTACACGTGTTTCTCATCCTGAACCCTCCTCCCACCTCCCTCCTCATACCATCCCTCTGGTTCATCCCAGTGCNTATTTATTTTCATTGGAGGCTAATTACTTTATAATATTGTATTGGTTTTGCCATACATCAACATGAATCTGCCATGGGTGTACACGTGTTTCTCATCCTGAACCCTCCTCCCATCTCCCTCCTCATACCATCCCTCTGGTTCATCCCAGTGCACCAGCCCCAAGCATCCTGTATCCTGCATCAAACCTGGACTGGTGATTCATTTCTTATATGATATTATACATGTTTCAATGCCATTCTCCCAAATCATCATACCCTCTCCCCACTACTGGTTTCTTAAGGGGCTGAAGTATAGAATGTGAACATGCATATGGACTGTAGAATAAGAATATGTATTTCATGACAAGGTGGGGAAACTGAGTTGGAGAAGATGAGACCAGAGACGGCCAGATTTGGAAGGTCTTTGTATGCCAGGTGGCAGAGTTCAGATTGTATCCAGCCAGGGATAAAAAGTTAATTGAAGGCTTTCCAACAGAGAAGTGAAAGGATCAGATTTGCATCTTAGAAAGGTCACCTAGGTAGCAGAGAGGAAAGATTAGGAAAAGGTGGGACTGGAGAGGTGGGAATCAGGTAGGAGGCTACTGCTCTGTTTGTTGCAGGCCATGCAGAGATTCTCAGGAGGAGGACTTGGTGAGCAGGTGAACGCAGGGACATGTAGAGGTCATAGGTCTCTGGTGGGAGGTAGTGATTAGACTCAGTTGTGGCCTGAGACCCAGCATCTTGATACAAAGCCTGGTATTCCTTTGACAACATGTTGCCTTTCTTTACTCCCTCCTTTACAGTTTATGTAAAAGGAGGGGGGAAATGTAAATCTAATCTGGTAGAATAAAGTGAAAATAGAGGACCACCAAAGTGATTGGGTGCCAGGCTGGGTCATGATGATATTTTAATATGCACTAGTTTTTCTTCTAATCATGTAAAATTCATATACTGTATAATCCTAAAGGAAAAATAATTATTATTCTGCCCACTTATTTCCTAATACTGATCTGGAATTTAAAATGATTTTTTTTTAACTGAAAAAGAGAAAAGTGATAGTTATTATCTTACAGAATTGGATGAGGTTTTAAAAAATTATTATTTTCTAAAAATAACAAAATTCTCTGTGAATCAAGTTTAAAAATACTTCTAATACTGGACTCAAAATTAGGAAAGCGGATTAAAGTCCTCTCTTGGCCATGTTCTTATTTATCTGGTCTAGGCACAGACCGTGCCTCTGAACCTCCATTTCCTTATCTGAAAGTAGTGATGATTCTTGGCATACTGACCTCCTAAAACTGTTACGGAGTCAGAGCCATTATTGCTACATGGTTATATTGCAAAGGGAAGAAGTTGTTGAAAGACTGACATTCTTAATCACATCAATTAGTTGGCCATTTCTGGATGGAGGTGTTCTTTGCCTCAGTTTAGTTCAGTCACTCAGTTGTGTCCAACTCTTTGCAACCCCATGAATCACAGCACACCAGGCCTCCCTGTCCATCACCAACTCCTGGAGTTCACTCAAACTCATGTCCATCGAGTTGGTGATGCCATCCAGCCGTCTCATCCTCTGTCGTCCCCTTCTCCTCCTGCCCCCAATCCCTCCCAGCTTCAGAGTCTTTTCCAATGAGTCAACTCTTCACATGAGGTAGCCAAAGTACTGGAGTTTCAGCTTGAGCATCATTCCTTCCAAAGAACACTCAGGGCTTATCTCCTTTAGAATGGACTGGTTGGATCTCCTTGCAGTCCAAGGGACTCTCAAGAGTCTTCTCCAACACCACAGTTCAAAAGCATCAATTCTTCAGTGCTCAGCTTTCTTCACAGTCCAACTCTCACATCCATACATGACCACAGGAAAAACCATAGCCTTGACTAGACGGACCTTAGTCGGCAAAGTAATGTCTCTGCTTTTGAATATACTATCTAGGTTGGTCATAACTTTTCTTCCAAGGAGTAAGCGTCTTTTAATTTCATGGCTGCAGTCACCATCTGCAGTGATTTTGGAGCCCCCAAAAATAAAGTCTGACACTGTTTCCACTGTTTCCCCATCTATTTCCCATGAAGTGATGGGACCGGATGCCATGATCTTCGTTTTCTGAATGTTGAGCTTTAAGCCAACTTTTTCGCTCTCCTCCTTCACTTTCATCAAGAGGCTTTTTAGCTCCTCCTCACTTTCTGCCATAAGGGTGGTGTCATCAGCATATCTGAGGTTATTGATATTTCTCCCGGCAATCTTGATTCCAGCTTGTGTTTCTTCCAGTCCAGCGTTTCTCATGATGTACTCTGCATATAAGTTAAATAAGCAGGGAGACAATATACAGCCTTGACGTACTCCTTTTCCTATTTGGAACCAGTCTGTTGTTCCATGTCCAGTTCTAACTGTTGCTTCCTGACCTGCATACAGGTTTCTCAAGAGGCAGGTCAGGTGGTCTGGTATTCCCATCTCTTTCAGAATTTTCCACAGTTTATTGTGATCCACACAGTCAAAGGCTTTGGCACAGTCAATAAAGCAGAAATAGATGTTTCTCTGGAACTCTCTTCTTTTTTTGATGATGCAGCAAATGTTGGCAATTTGATCTCTGGTTCCTCTGCCTTTTCTAAAACCAGCTTGAACTTCTGGAAGTTCATGGTTCATGTATTGCTGAAGCCTGGCTTGGAGAATTTTGAGCATTACTTTACTAGTGTGTTAGATGAGTGCAATTGTGCAGTAGTTTGAGCCTTCTTTGGCATTGTCTTTCTTTGGGATTAGAATGAAAACTGACCTTTTCCATTCCTGTGCCTGCTGCTGAGTTTTCCCCATTTGCTGGTATAGTGTCAGTTTAAAGGCTTTTTCATTGTTTCATTTCTAAAGGGCTTCCCCTTTCTCATTCCAAGATGGCGTTTAAATGAACAGGAAAGCTTGGTATCCTCATGGCCCTGGTTGAAGGGCATTTTATTCACTGTGTTGCCCTTTCTGCGTCCACTCCCCTGGAGTTGGCAAGCTTGGTGACTAGGCCTTGTGTCCTGATATCCACTGAACTGAGATTGTTCCCATTTGGCCTTTGAATATCATTCTGGTGGCTCATTTGGGCTTCCAGGACCTTGCCATTGAGTCTAGTTGTAAGATCCGTATAACTTGTGACCTTTCTGTCAAAACCCAGCCTAGGTTTCAGTCTTGTCAACATTTCTGTATCCCTCCTGGAAGCCTTGAAGGGCATTTTATTCACTGTGTTGCCCTTTCTGCGTCCACTCCCCTGGAGTTGGCAAGCTTGGTGACTAGGCCTTGTGTCCTGGTATCCACTGAACTGAGATTGTTCCCATTTGGCCTTTGAATATCATTCTGGTGGCTCATTTGGGCTTCCAGGACCTTGCCATTGAGTCTAGTTGTAAGATCCGTATAACTTGTGACCTTTCTGTCAAAACCCAGCCTAGGTTTCAGTCTTGTCAACATTTCTGTATCCCTCCTGGAAGCCGGAGAACAGAGCAGTTTCCCCTGACACTTCATGGAGTTTGAGGAATCTTGGGAAGTACCATCATCCTTACCTATGTTATGGCACCTCCTGCATATATATTGTGTTGTCCCGATGCCCCCTTGAGTTCTGCCTGTGCTCAGTAAGGGACCTTCATGCTAGCAATGAGGATCATTGGTCAGAGTATTCACTAATGTCCTCAAAGCTAAACAGACATCAGATTTTCTCTCCTCTTGTACTTGTCATGAGTCTTGAATCCTTGCAGGAGAGTGAGTACTTCCATCTGATCATTTGTCCCTCCCTTCTCTTTTTTTCTTCTTTCTCTGCTGTTCCAGATATCTGGACTGACTTAAATGACTTGAAAGCTTAAAACTGGAAGGGATGGGAGTCAGAGAGGTGAATAATAGATAAGGAGGGAGAGTCCAGTAGGCCATAATTAGGTGGGCACCTGTCCCTAAGATCTGAATGACAGGTATTCTTGATACCTTCTGATGTCAACATCTAAACGTGTAAAGAAGAAATAACAACCCAGAGATAACTTAGCTTGAAGCTGGCAAGTAATTTTGACCAATACCTTCTCTCAGTTCAGTTCATTTCAGTCGCTCAGTCATGTCCAACGCTTTGCGATCCCATGAATTGCAGCACGCCAGGCCTCCCTGTCCATCACCAACTCCCAGAGTTCACTCAAAGTCACGTCCATCGAGTCAGTGATGCCATCCAGCCATCTCATCCTCTGTCGTCCCCTTCTCCTCCTTCCCCCAATCCCTCCCAGCATCAGAGTCTTTTCCAGTGAGTCAACTCTTCGCATGAGGAGGCCAAAGTACTGGAGTTTCAGCTTCAGCATCATTCCCTCCAAAGAAATCCCAGGGCTGATCTCCTTCAGAATGGACTGGTTGGATCTCCTTGCAGTCCAAGGGACTCTCAAGAGTCTTCTCCAACACCACAGTTCAAAAGCATCAATTCTTTGGCGCTCAGCTTTCTTCACAGTCCAACTCTCACATCCATACATGACCACTGGCAAAACCATACCTTCTCTCAGCCTACCTTGTACACAAACTTTTCTCACCTATAGTTTTATTAGAAATCTGCCCTTCGTATTTGATCAGCAAACGTGAAAGTGAAAACTGACAGATTTCTTCTCATGGCTGACCGTGAAATTACAGTGTGCATTTTCTGTTAAATATTGATGTATTTTTAAGATTTACTTTGTATTTTGAATAACGATCTTTAGAAAAGATCACTAGGTACAGTCAAGACTTTTTATATGAATTAGTGTTAGAATTAATAAATACATATGTTTTACCGGTAAAGTGTTCATTTTACAGTTGTTAAATATAGCAGACAATATGAAAATTTTGTAATTTGACAGCACAAACTATTAGAATTTATATCTTTTTTTAGGTACAGTACATTATTTGAGAAAAAGTTGGTAAATATAGCTTTCACCTTATCACATGAAAAATAACAGCAAAAGAATAGAAATTAATGTTGGTAAACATTCAGATAATAATGTGATAGATATTAATCTGTTTGTGTATCCTGAATGTAACTTGTGAATAGTTCTCCTTGATACCCTTCTCTTTGCTAGGGTTTCTCTTGTTCCCAGTATTCAGAGGTTCCTTTGAAAAAGACAGATGTGTACACAGTTGTGCTGAACTTTGATCATCATAAGGATGACTACCTTGCCCTCTTCTCAAGGGTCAGCTTTGTTCATTAAAAGACAGTGGCATTTAAAATTAGACTTTCAGATGAATTCAAGTGTTCCTTTTAAAATATATAATTTTCAGTGCTGGGCATATTTTCATTAAATGAGAACCTTAAACAGGGGAATATAAATTTGGTCTCTTGGTAACGATTTCACTACCCCTCCCTCATAGTTTTATTTGAGAGAATGAAAATTTTCCAGGTTGGAATCAGACACCTGTAGTGCCGCATCTTCTAAGAAGTAAGAAAGCACCTCATCTGGCTTTAGTGAATTTGAATCCTGAGATATATCTCTGTCCCTGTCTATCTCTCTGTCTTTACCCTGCCACCAAAAAGCAGTCCTAGTTTTTTCACCAACAGTCATGTAAAATTATCAAGTGTGATCTGGGCTCTGCCTTCAGTGACTGCATTTACTCAAAATCCTTCCACTCTCAGCCTCTGTTGCTCATACTGTCAACAAGAAAGGAAGGAGGGCAGTGTATTAGTCTGTTTGAGCTGCCATAGCAAAACACCACAGGCTGGGAGGCTTAAAACACAGAAATGCATTTACTTCGTTCTGGCGGCAGCAAGTCCTTATCACGGGGTCAGCTTGGTCAGTTTCTGGTGAGAGCTCTCTTCCAGTGCCTCCGGTGGCTGCGTCCTCACTTGTGTGTGCTCATATGGCCTTCCCTTCAAGTGAGAATAAGCTCGGGAGGTTGGGGTGGAGAGAGTTCTCTACTGTTTCTTCCTTTAAGGCCACTAACCCTGTTGGATCAGGGCCCCACTCTTACGATCTCGTTTAACGTTAGTGACTTCCTTGGGTGTCCTGTCTCCAGCTACAGTCACGCTGTGGGTAAGGGCTTTCAGCATAAGAATTGGCAGGGTTGGGCATGGCGAGGCGTCACAGACATTCAGTCCATAACAGGCAGGAACAGAAGATGAATCAGTGGTTCAGGTGGTGCTCCTATGAATTTCATCTTTAGATGTCTGAAAACTGCTCCTTTTGAACAGAAGATGACACAGTCAGAGCTTCCTCTGTGCCCTCTCAGTTGGTGGCTGTTTTCTCCCACACACTCTTGGAGGAGGAGCAGAAGGTCCTCTTTGTCCTCCTTTGCTGCTTCCAGACCATTCCGCCCTCCTTTCTAAAAATCCTGAATTTTGAGTATCATGTCACGAGACCACACAAAACCGTGGTTCCTCCTTGTTGCAGTCACTTTCTGTGGTCTTTGACCATATTAACTCCTGGCTTACTATTACTTGTTCCAGCCCTACTTCTAGCATACTTCTTGTGATTTCAGTATTCACATAAATTGTCCCTCTTGTTTCTTCATTTTTCAGTCCTGTATCCTATCTTTCAATTGTGATGTCTGCCACATGGCCATACCCTAGATGGCAAATCTCAAAGTGAGGTCCAGCGACCTCTGGGGGTCCCTAGGATGCTTTCAGAGAGACTGTTATTTCCATAGCTCAGTAGTTTTCAGAGGTTCCATGACGTGTGATGAGCGTCTTGATTCTGGTGGCTAATGGAATGTGTACTTGTGTACTCTTATGTTTAAAAAAATTCCCTTTTAATTTGAATTTGGTAAATATGAATAGACCTAACTCACATCACCAAAAACTCACTAATTCTTAAGACTGTTGTAAAGCCATCCTGAGACCAGCACATTTGAGGGCAGGGTTTTTATTTTTTTATTAGTTAATTAACTATATAATTTATTTTTACTGAAGGATAATTGCTTTACAGAATTTTGTTGTTTTCTGTCAAACCTCAACATGAATCAGCCATAGGTATATATATATCCCCTCCCTTTTGAACCTCCCTCCTATTTCCCTCCCCATCCCACCCCTCTAGGTTGATACAGAGCCCCTGTTTTGAGTTTCCTGAGCCATACAGCAAATTCCCATTGGCTATCTATTTTACATATGGTAATGTAAGTTTCCATGTTACTCCACACATCTCACCCTCTCCTCCCCTTTCCCCATGTCCATAAGTCTGTTCTCTGTGTCTGTTTCTCCATTGCTGCCCTGCAAATAAATTCTTCAAACCATTTTTCTAGGTTCCACATATGTGTGTTGCTGCTGCTGCTAAGTTGCTTCAGTCGTGTCTGACACTGTGTGACCCCATAGACGGCAGCCCACTAGGCTCCTCTGTCCCTGGGATTCTCCAGGCAAGAACACTGGAGGGGGTTGCCATTTCCTTCTCCAATGCATGATAATGAAAAGTGAAAGTGAAGTCGCTCAGTCATGCCCGACTCTTAGCGACCACATGGACTGGAGCCCACCAGGCTCCTCCATCCATGGGATTTTCCAGGCACGAGCACTGGAGTGGGGTGCCATTGCCTTCTCCTATATGTGCGTTAGGACTCGATATTTATTTTTCTCTTTCTGACGCACTTCACTCTGTATAATAGGTTCTAGGTTCATCCACCTCATCAGAACTGACTCAAATGTGTCCCTTTTTATGGCTGAGTAATATTCCATTGTGTATATGTACCACAGCTTCTTTATCCATTTGTCGATGGACATCTAGGCTGCTTCCACTATTGTAAATAGTGCTTCAATGAACAATGGGATACATGTGTCTTTTGAGGACAGAGTTTTTTTTTACTGCACCACCCCCAGCACACAGAAGAATACTTGGCTCCCAGGAGGTGCTTGGTAAATATCTGTTGAATGAAGAGAGGTGCCAAGGGAGTGATACTGAGAAAGCAAGAGGAATGGTTTTCAGATAATGGAGTAGTTATGTTCCTATTTACGTTTTGCTTGCAGGGTTTGTGTTTGAGCTTCATGCATTTTGATTCTAGGGGAAGAGAAACAAGAAAAATTTTAGTATCATAAGGTATTTCCTGGTGGCTCAGTAGTAAAGAATCCACAGAAGACACGGGTTCGATCCATGGGTTGGGAAGATCCCCTGGAGAAGGACATGACAGTCCACTCCAGTATTCTTGCCTGGGGAATCCCATGGACAGAGGAGCCCTAAGTCCATAGGATCACAAAAAAGTAGGATGTGACTTGGCGACTACAACAGCCATATCTCCCCTTCAGGGTTGAAGAAGAAGGAGGATGGCAGATGAGGAGAGAGAGTTTCCCTTCCATTACTGTCAGTCTGTAGACTGGCTCTTGTAAAGTGCTCTTTAATGTCTTAAAGCTATAAATACTTTTCTGCTAGAATATACCTCTGTTGATGGTACAGTTGGTGTTGTAAAGCAGAACAATGACAGAGTAACATTTTCCAGTGAAAATCTTTCTCCTGATGTTCGAAACTATGATTGTTGTGTCAGCAGATCTGTCATAGTCTTGTCTGTGTCCATCCCACCTACCATGGAGCAAGGCACTGTGTAGGTGTTTAACACTTATAAAATGAATGAGTAAGTCAGTTGGCATTGTGAGAAGTCATGGGAGGAAAGGAATAAGTCTATCTGTTCTCCTCTCTCTAGAGGCAAAAACCATGCTCAAGTCAAGGGTAGAGTGTTTTTTACCACCTGATGTTAGGACTTAGCATTGGATTGTATCATGCAATTGCTTTAAGTAAAAAAATGGTTTTTGTTTTTGTTATATGTGGCATTTGAAGAAGTTATGCCAAGGACAAGATGTTTTTAAAAAACAAGTCTGAGTAGTTTACATATTTCCTTATTTATACCTTTTTTTTTTTCATTCCTGATTCTTAAAAGAGAACTGAAGACAGTATCTTTCAAATAACTTCCTTCCACCCCTAGATGAGTCCAGTTGGTTTTACCAAGTGTGTATTAACATGCCAGTAAAGATTAGTGTTTTTTCCCTATTTTTTTCTAAGCCAATTCATTGTACTCTAATGGAGTAAAATAAAAAAACAGCCTTTAATTGAATAATTTATTATGTCATTTGTTTTTTTTTCTTAATGTGAAATACAGGAAATAGTACTTAATCAATTTCCTTGTTTATTACTGAAACCAAAGGGCTGCATAGTTATATAGCAAACCTATTAGGGAATATATATATATATATATATATATATATATATATTTTTTTTTTTTTTTTAGGAGAATACAGTGTTATTATATAGCATCCTTTTTTTTTTGGTCTGGTTGCACTGTACAGCATGCAGGGTCTTACTGTGCCCCCTGCAGTGGAAGTATGGAATTTTAACCACTGGACTGCCAGGGAAGTCCCTATATAATTCTAAGCTGTTTTCATAGGTACGTGCACTCTTAACTATTAATAATACAACATTTTTTCTTTAGATATGCTTGATTGCATGGGAAATAATCTCAAATTTCATCATGACCATAAATCATACCTACAGTAAGGAAACCGATTTAATGCAATTGTTCCTCCCCACAAAGTACCTTTTTAGCAACTAATTTTCCTATGGAAACTGTCATTTGCTTGTGTATCACTGATTCTTTATCCTCTCAAGATCCTACTTTATCTCTTTCTAAATTCCCAAGGTATTTGCTTGGTTTACCTCCTCATGCCCCAGCATTAAAATATCAGAGTAATGATCAATTCTTTTCCTTCCTTATTATTATTATTTTTTGTAATGCCTGGCATGAAAAGTCTCAGGCATTCAGGAGTCACTTGTTGATGGACTAAATTGCTATACCTCCTGCAGACTACTTAACTCAAGTGAAAGTCGTGCAGTTGTGTCTGACTCTTTGCAACCCCTGGACTATACAGTCCATGGAATTCTCCAGGCCAGAAGACTGGAGTGGGTAGCCTTTCCCTTCTCCAGGGAATCTTCCCAACCCAGGGATCAAACCCAGGTCTCCTGCATTGCAGGCGGATTCTTTACCAGCTGAGCCACAAGGGGAGCCCATTTAACTCAAGGGAGACACCCAAATGAATCAAAGGCCCCTCACGGGTTCCTTATCATGTCAGTTAGAGTTGGGGTATATGCAGTGGATGAGGAACAATATTCAGTGATCAAAATTTTACTTTCTATAGTGGGAAAACAATTTAGGAAACAGTTATACTGCAGGATAATTAGAGATTTTGGCTTTTAGAGTTAGAATTGAATTTGAATACTGACTCCTACACGAACTGGTTCTTTGGTCTTAGACCAATTATTTGACATCTCAGTTTCTTCCTTTGTAAAAAGACCATAACAATATCTACTCTGTAGGGTTGTAGTTGATTTTAAGAGTAGGTGTAAAAATGTGTGCATGCTACGTCACCTCAGTCACATCTGACTCTGTGTGACCCTGTGAACTGTAGCCCACCAGGCTCCTCTGCCCGTGGGATTCTCCAGGCTAGAATACTGGAGTGGGTTGCCATGCTTCCCCGAGGGGATTTCCTGACCCAGGGATCAAACTGCATCTCTTATGTTTAAAAGTGTGTGTCAGTAAAATCTAGAGTGTACTAATTATAAGATCACATACAAGACAAATCCAGGTTTTCTTGTAATTGTGGATGATTCATTTACCTGAGGATTGTTTTTCAAAGTGGGTTCCAGGATATTTGGAGATCCCTGTATCTCAAGAGGAGGATGGGGGTTATTCACAAATTCCTCCTGCTAAAATAAATATTTGGTAACAGCAACAATTGGTTAAAATATTTGAAAAAGTAATTATGAATATAACCTAGAGGCTCATCTAGACTAATTTGTATCAGACTTAAGGACCTACAACTTGTTGTAGGATATACATATCTGGATGAAAGGACTGATTTTAAGACCACATGCCTCCATTTATTTTATTGCTGATATGTGGTTTGGTTTGACATCAAGCTCTTGAATCACAATTTCCAGTTCTCTTCCTGTCAGTGACTTCATTTGAAGAATAGCTTTGTTCAGTTCAAGGCTTTCAAGATATATTAAACCAAGATAATACACTAAATGTTCTGAATAAACTCTTATCCTTCAGTGTAGAGAACCTGCAAAGATGTGATGATTTAGACTTTGTTTCAATGCTCCAGTTATATGGTTACAGAAAAAGCAGAAACAGCAGAGTCACTCTCTGGCAAGGTTGTGGCCGACCTAACCTGGGAACTGAGGGACTGCTTTTGCCAGCCCAGACTTCTGCCACTGGGACCTTGCATTACTTACAGCCAAAGGAGCTGCCTGGCTTGCCGTTCCACCGACGCCTAGGTGTACCTCTTTGACCCCACAGTGTTCATTGTCTAGCCTGGCTCCGAGTCTCCCAGGGGAACCCTGCCTGGTAGAACTTGATTTGTTGTCGAAGTCCCCGCTGATGGCTCCTTTTACTTGGTACTCTCTCTGTCCCATCACAATAGGTTCAAGAAAACTGCTACCAGGGTACTAGTCCAAGCGGATGATACCCATCACTGAAATAAATCAGGAACATGGTACTGGCTACAACCAAGCTTTCACACATAACTCCTCCTGCCATGTCGGACAGATCATCAAGGGGAAAATTAAAAAAAAAAAAAAATCCCTCTGCAGAGTGCATTGTCCTGCTCCTAGTAATGAGCGTTGAATAATCAGGCTGTCTTGGAAGCAAATGATTGGCATCCATAGGGATCCCACTTCATGTTGTAGTGTAGCCCAGCTCTTGGTTGGGATTGACATGACTGCCATGTCCTTCTGTTGCCTCTTCAGACTCTCACTGCGTCCCTGCTTCCTGTTTTTGGGTCCTGCTGCATGATTTTCCAGGGTGCTTCCATGTTTACTTTCTTTTTTTGACATTTTAAAAAACTTTTCCATGTTAACTTTTTTCTCATTCCATTACACTGCCTGTGTCCTGACAACATCCTTCAGTGTCTCTTGCCTGGGTCTCTTCCAGGCATTGGTCTTTTTCTGTGTCCCCAGTATGTGTTTTGTCCAGGATCCTCCTGAATTCCAGGATACTGACTAGGACCCATTATTTCCCTGGTTCCCTCTTTTCTGTCTGTGTACCCTGGACAAACTCGACTCAGCTTCCTCTCTGTCTCCTTTGAGAATGAGTACCTGCAGAATTTCTCTGAGGTTTTTTGTGCAGAAGTTCATTGTGTCTGTGGTATGTGGGTGAGCTGGGGAGGAGGGGTATAGCAATGTGAAGTGGTTGCCAAATTTATTTACTCACAGGACTCGCTGTTGGAGGGTAATGTAATTCAGTGCACACTTAGAGAAATGCTACCTCCTAGACTAGTGGTGATATTTGGGGCTTGAAAAACTCTTAAGAGCAGGTGTTATCCTGTCAGCAACAGAAGAGCATCTGTGTTTGATTTTGAACTTTCTTGATGTTTTCTTTGTAGTACTGTAGGGTCACTGTAATTAGAATCTTTCAATTCTGACATTTGGTTTCTGATTGCTCTAGTTTATCTAATTGAGCAAGCTCAGCATTCGTTGACAACCTATCACGTGTCATAATAGGTTGCACATGGCTGTGCTCCATGCCAGAAACACAAATATGAGTAAATAGACCTGCTTTTCAAAAACAAATTATAGGGTAAAACAAATATTTTATAAAGGTGGGTTTATATCAGACCAATTATTACATATATATTTTTCATTTCAGACCTCAGCCTTTTTTTAAAAACAGTTTTTCAATCCAAATAATAAAGGATTCCCTTAGGGTAGAGAAGGAATTTCTAAGCATGTTACAAAAAATAAGAAATAGAATTAGTGCATAAAAATTTAATATTTCTATACATCAAAGCCTACCATAAACAAAATTAAAAGGCAAACTGTGCACTAGAAAGAATATTTTGCAACTTAAAAAACAAAACTTTACTCTCCTTAATAAAATAAGTACATAGTAGATTTTAATAAGTCATTGTTGGAAGAATGAGTGAGTGAACAAAGGAGCAAATGAATTTAAAGCTATAAGAAGAAAAACACTACAGTAGAAATATGAAAAAGATGTGAAGAGTTGGCACAGGACAAATCACCCGTGCAGATGTTCACACATGCACACATACACACACACACACAAGTAGAAATCCAAATATACAAGACTAGCAAAGAAATGGAAATTAAAACAGAAGAAGGTTTTAATTGATCCTTCATTAATTTGATAGTGAAAAGTAAAAGAAAAATGAAAGTGAAGTCGCTCAGTTGTGTCCAGCTCTTTGCAACTCCATGGACTGTAGCTCACCAGGCTTCTCCATCCATGGGGTTTTCCAGGCAAGAGTACTGGAATGGGTTGCCATTTGCTTCGCCAGGGGATCTTCCCCACCCAGGGATTGAACCCAGGTCTCCTGCATTGCAGGTAGACACTTTACCCTCTGAGCCTCCAGGGAAGCCCTGTTAATTTGATAAGTGCTTATTAAATACCTATTATTACCATACTGTTAAGTTGCTTTATAAATTGTATTATCTTATTTAATTTAAATAACTGTCCATAGAAAATAGTTATCCTCATTTACCAATGAACAAAGGGCTTAAAAAAACTGAGTCTTATAATTGGGGTTTTGGAGGCAAGATTTGAACTCATGCCTATATGCCCTTGTAGTCCATGCTCGCACCTACAATGGACTATTACAGGCATGAGTTCAAATACCTAATACTCACTTCACTCTGTATAATAGGTTCTAGGTTCATCCACCTCATCAGAACTGACTCAAATGTGTCCCTTTTTATGGCTGAGTAATATTCCATTGTGTATATGTACCACAGCTTCTTTATCCATTTGTCGATGGACATCTAGGCTGCTTCCACTATTGTAAATAGTGCTTCAATGAACAATGGGATACATGTGTCTTTTGAGGACAGAGTTTTTTTTTACTGCACCACCCCCAGCACACAGAAGAATACTTGGCTCCCAGGAGGTGCTTGGTAAATATCTGTTGAATGAAGAGAGGTGCCAAGGGAGTGATACTGAGAAAGCAAGAGGAATGGTTTTCAGATAATGGAGTAGTTATGTTCCTATTTACGTTTTGCTTGCAGGGTTTGTGTTTGAGCTTCATGCATTTTGATTCTAGGGGAAGAGAAACAAGAAAAATTTTAGTATCATAAGGTATTTCCTGGTGGCTCAGTAGTAAAGAATCCACAGAAGACACGGGTTCGATCCATGGGTTGGGAAGATCCCCTGGAGAAGGACATGACAGTCCACTCCAGTATTCTTGCCTGGGGAATCCCATGGACAGAGGAGCCCTAAGTCCATAGGATCACAAAAAAGTAGGATGTGACTTGGCGACTACAACAGCCATATCTCCCCTTCAGGGTTGAAGAAGAAGGAGGATGGCAGATGAGGAGAGAGAGTTTCCCTTCCATTACTGTCAGTCTGTAGACTGGCTCTTGTAAAGTGCTCTTTAATGTCTTAAAGCTATAAATACTTTTCTGCTAGAATATACCTCTGTTGATGGTACAGTTGGTGTTGTAAAGCAGAACAATGACAGAGTAACATTTTCCAGTGAAAATCTTTCTCCTGATGTTCGAAACTATGATTGTTGTGTCAGCAGATCTGTCATAGTCTTGTCTGTGTCCATCCCACCTACCATGGAGCAAGGCACTGTGTAGGTGTTTAACACTTATAAAATGAATGAGTAAGTCAGTTGGCATTGTGAGAAGTCATGGGAGGAAAGGAATAAGTCTATCTGTTCTCCTCTCTCTAGAGGCAAAAACCATGCTCAAGTCAAGGGTAGAGTGTTTTTTACCACCTGATGTTAGGACTTAGCATTGGATTGTATCATGCAATTGCTTTAAGTAAAAAAATGGTTTTTGTTTTTGTTATATGTGGCATTTGAAGAAGTTATGCCAAGGACAAGATGTTTTTAAAAAACAAGTCTGAGTAGTTTACATATTTCCTTATTTATACCTTTTTTTTTTTCATTCCTGATTCTTAAAAGAGAACTGAAGACAGTATCTTTCAAATAACTTCCTTCCACCCCTAGATGAGTCCAGTTGGTTTTACCAAGTGTGTATTAACATGCCAGTAAAGATTAGTGTTTTTTCCCTATTTTTTTCTAAGCCAATTCATTGTACTCTAATGGAGTAAAATAAAAAAACAGCCTTTAATTGAATAATTTATTATGTCATTTGTTTTTTTTTCTTAATGTGAAATACAGGAAATAGTACTTAATCAATTTCCTTGTTTATTACTGAAACCAAAGGGCTGCATAGTTATATAGCAAACCTATTAGGGAATATATATATATATATATATATATATATATATATTTTTTTTTTTTTTTTAGGAGAATACAGTGTTATTATATAGCATCCTTTTTTTTTTGGTCTGGTTGCACTGTACAGCATGCAGGGTCTTACTGTGCCCCCTGCAGTGGAAGTATGGAATTTTAACCACTGGACTGCCAGGGAAGTCCCTATATAATTCTAAGCTGTTTTCATAGGTACGTGCACTCTTAACTATTAATAATACAACATTTTTTCTTTAGATATGCTTGATTGCATGGGAAATAATCTCAAATTTCATCATGACCATAAATCATACCTACAGTAAGGAAACCGATTTAATGCAATTGTTCCTCCCCACAAAGTACCTTTTTAGCAACTAATTTTCCTATGGAAACTGTCATTTGCTTGTGTATCACTGATTCTTTATCCTCTCAAGATCCTACTTTATCTCTTTCTAAATTCCCAAGGTATTTGCTTGGTTTACCTCCTCATGCCCCAGCATTAAAATATCAGAGTAATGATCAATTCTTTTCCTTCCTTATTATTATTATTTTTTGTAATGCCTGGCATGAAAAGTCTCAGGCATTCAGGAGTCACTTGTTGATGGACTAAATTGCTATACCTCCTGCAGACTACTTAACTCAAGTGAAAGTCGTGCAGTTGTGTCTGACTCTTTGCAACCCCTGGACTATACAGTCCATGGAATTCTCCAGGCCAGAAGACTGGAGTGGGTAGCCTTTCCCTTCTCCAGGGAATCTTCCCAACCCAGGGATCAAACCCAGGTCTCCTGCATTGCAGGCGGATTCTTTACCAGCTGAGCCACAAGGGGAGCCCATTTAACTCAAGGGAGACACCCAAATGAATCAAAGGCCCCTCACGGGTTCCTTATCATGTCAGTTAGAGTTGGGGTATATGCAGTGGATGAGGAACAATATTCAGTGATCAAAATTTTACTTTCTATAGTGGGAAAACAATTTAGGAAACAGTTATACTGCAGGATAATTAGAGATTTTGGCTTTTAGAGTTAGAATTGAATTTGAATACTGACTCCTACACGAACTGGTTCTTTGGTCTTAGACCAATTATTTGACATCTCAGTTTCTTCCTTTGTAAAAAGACCATAACAATATCTACTCTGTAGGGTTGTAGTTGATTTTAAGAGTAGGTGTAAAAATGTGTGCATGCTACGTCACCTCAGTCACATCTGACTCTGTGTGACCCTGTGAACTGTAGCCCACCAGGCTCCTCTGCCCGTGGGATTCTCCAGGCTAGAATACTGGAGTGGGTTGCCATGCTTCCCCGAGGGGATTTCCTGACCCAGGGATCAAACTGCATCTCTTATGTTTAAAAGTGTGTGTCAGTAAAATCTAGAGTGTACTAATTATAAGATCACATACAAGACAAATCCAGGTTTTCTTGTAATTGTGGATGATTCATTTACCTGAGGATTGTTTTTCAAAGTGGGTTCCAGGATATTTGGAGATCCCTGTATCTCAAGAGGAGGATGGGGGTTATTCACAAATTCCTCCTGCTAAAATAAATATTTGGTAACAGCAACAATTGGTTAAAATATTTGAAAAAGTAATTATGAATATAACCTAGAGGCTCATCTAGACTAATTTGTATCAGACTTAAGGACCTACAACTTGTTGTAGGATATACATATCTGGATGAAAGGACTGATTTTAAGACCACATGCCTCCATTTATTTTATTGCTGATATGTGGTTTGGTTTGACATCAAGCTCTTGAATCACAATTTCCAGTTCTCTTCCTGTCAGTGACTTCATTTGAAGAATAGCTTTGTTCAGTTCAAGGCTTTCAAGATATATTAAACCAAGATAATACACTAAATGTTCTGAATAAACTCTTATCCTTCAGTGTAGAGAACCTGCAAAGATGTGATGATTTAGACTTTGTTTCAATGCTCCAGTTATATGGTTACAGAAAAAGCAGAAACAGCAGAGTCACTCTCTGGCAAGGTTGTGGCCGACCTAACCTGGGAACTGAGGGACTGCTTTTGCCAGCCCAGACTTCTGCCACTGGGACCTTGCATTACTTACAGCCAAAGGAGCTGCCTGGCTTGCCGTTCCACCGACGCCTAGGTGTACCTCTTTGACCCCACAGTGTTCATTGTCTAGCCTGGCTCCGAGTCTCCCAGGGGAACCCTGCCTGGTAGAACTTGATTTGTTGTCGAAGTCCCCGCTGATGGCTCCTTTTACTTGGTACTCTCTCTGTCCCATCACAATAGGTTCAAGAAAACTGCTACCAGGGTACTAGTCCAAGCGGATGATACCCATCACTGAAATAAATCAGGAACATGGTACTGGCTACAACCAAGCTTTCACACATAACTCCTCCTGCCATGTCGGACAGATCATCAAGGGGAAAATTAAAAAAAAAAAAAAATCCCTCTGCAGAGTGCATTGTCCTGCTCCTAGTAATGAGCGTTGAATAATCAGGCTGTCTTGGAAGCAAATGATTGGCATCCATAGGGATCCCACTTCATGTTGTAGTGTAGCCCAGCTCTTGGTTGGGATTGACATGACTGCCATGTCCTTCTGTTGCCTCTTCAGACTCTCACTGCGTCCCTGCTTCCTGTTTTTGGGTCCTGCTGCATGATTTTCCAGGGTGCTTCCATGTTTACTTTCTTTTTTTGACATTTTAAAAAACTTTTCCATGTTAACTTTTTTCTCATTCCATTACACTGCCTGTGTCCTGACAACATCCTTCAGTGTCTCTTGCCTGGGTCTCTTCCAGGCATTGGTCTTTTTCTGTGTCCCCAGTATGTGTTTTGTCCAGGATCCTCCTGAATTCCAGGATACTGACTAGGACCCATTATTTCCCTGGTTCCCTCTTTTCTGTCTGTGTACCCTGGACAAACTCGACTCAGCTTCCTCTCTGTCTCCTTTGAGAATGAGTACCTGCAGAATTTCTCTGAGGTTTTTTGTGCAGAAGTTCATTGTGTCTGTGGTATGTGGGTGAGCTGGGGAGGAGGGGTATAGCAATGTGAAGTGGTTGCCAAATTTATTTACTCACAGGACTCGCTGTTGGAGGGTAATGTAATTCAGTGCACACTTAGAGAAATGCTACCTCCTAGACTAGTGGTGATATTTGGGGCTTGAAAAACTCTTAAGAGCAGGTGTTATCCTGTCAGCAACAGAAGAGCATCTGTGTTTGATTTTGAACTTTCTTGATGTTTTCTTTGTAGTACTGTAGGGTCACTGTAATTAGAATCTTTCAATTCTGACATTTGGTTTCTGATTGCTCTAGTTTATCTAATTGAGCAAGCTCAGCATTCGTTGACAACCTATCACGTGTCATAATAGGTTGCACATGGCTGTGCTCCATGCCAGAAACACAAATATGAGTAAATAGACCTGCTTTTCAAAAACAAATTATAGGGTAAAACAAATATTTTATAAAGGTGGGTTTATATCAGACCAATTATTACATATATATTTTTCATTTCAGACCTCAGCCTTTTTTTAAAAACAGTTTTTCAATCCAAATAATAAAGGATTCCCTTAGGGTAGAGAAGGAATTTCTAAGCATGTTACAAAAAATAAGAAATAGAATTAGTGCATAAAAATTTAATATTTCTATACATCAAAGCCTACCATAAACAAAATTAAAAGGCAAACTGTGCACTAGAAAGAATATTTTGCAACTTAAAAAACAAAACTTTACTCTCCTTAATAAAATAAGTACATAGTAGATTTTAATAAGTCATTGTTGGAAGAATGAGTGAGTGAACAAAGGAGCAAATGAATTTAAAGCTATAAGAAGAAAAACACTACAGTAGAAATATGAAAAAGATGTGAAGAGTTGGCACAGGACAAATCACCCGTGCAGATGTTCACACATGCACACATACACACACACACACAAGTAGAAATCCAAATATACAAGACTAGCAAAGAAATGGAAATTAAAACAGAAGAAGGTTTTAATTGATCCTTCATTAATTTGATAGTGAAAAGTAAAAGAAAAATGAAAGTGAAGTCGCTCAGTTGTGTCCAGCTCTTTGCAACTCCATGGACTGTAGCTCACCAGGCTTCTCCATCCATGGGGTTTTCCAGGCAAGAGTACTGGAGTGGGTTGCCATTTGCTTCGCCAGGGGATCTTCCCCACCCAGGGATTGAACCCAGGTCTCCTGCATTGCAGGTAGACACTTTACCCTCTGAGCCTCCAGGGAAGCCCTGTTAATTTGATAAGTGCTTATTAAATACCTATTATTACCATACTGTTAAGTTGCTTTATAAATTGTATTATCTTATTTAATTTAAATAACTGTCCATAGAAAATAGTTATCAGCATTTACCAATGAACAAAGGGCTTAAAAAAACTGAGTCTTATAATTGGGGTTTTGGAGGCAAGATTTGAACTCATGCCTATATGCCCTTGTAGTCCATGCTCGCACCTACAATGGACTATTACAGGCATGAGTTCAAATACCTAATACCTAGCACAGTGCTCTGTTAGCATTAAAAACACCATGAAGGGAATTTGATGGGATGGTAAGTTGTTTGTGAAATGGAGTTAAGTAAAAAAACAATTGCAAAACAGTGTGCACATATGTTCTTTTAAAAATGGGGTAGCATAGAGCAAAATTTGGAAAGATATACTGAAATGTGAACAGTGCTAATCTGTGACTTTCTGTTTATATTTTCTATATCTTCTACAATATGTATATATTGTGTCATCAGCAACAACATTTTTACTTTTTAATTAGAATTATTTTAATTTTGTCAAATAGGGTGTGTGTATGTCTGTGTGTGAACATGACAGATGTTTTGAAGTTTAGAGAAAAGAATTAACAGAATCAGCTTTGTCCAAAACAAGACAGAAGAGAAAACACCAGGAAGCAGAAGACAGCTACAGAGTGACTGAGTAAATTGCTGAATAACATGGCTGAGCAGCTCAGAGAACAGGAAATACAAACGTTTAATACGCATTTGGAGAAATAGTCAGTACTGGTAAAGACATACAGCAGAAGTACCACGAGATAACTTTTTACCTATCAGAGCAGGAAAGCCCTTTCAAACAGAGTGCTGAAACAGATACTCCAAGGTACAGCTTTGGAGAAAGCAATTTGATAATAGGTATCAGAAGACTTAAAATTGCTTATATAAGACTTGACCCAGTAATTCAACTTCCGGAATTTGATACGAAGTAAATAAATCCTGAAAATCTTTATGCAAAAAGATACATGGCGTTACCCATAATAGTGAAAAATGCAGAGCAACCTAAGTATGCAGAGCTACAGTCGTGTAGTTATAAATGGTAGGATACATCATTTGATGATTGATTTATCTGATAAATAGCCAGCCAGTGCTTTGGTGCTGAGGGCACAGCAGTGAACAAAATCTTTTTGCCAAATGATTTTTAAAAAGAAGATTTCCATAACATGGGAAATGCTGACTTTTAAATGTTAGGCATAAAAAGTAAGATATTAAATTGTACATCTTTTGACCTCGATTGTGTAAAAAATAAATAGAAAAAAGCTTAAAAGAAAGTGGATCAAAACATTAACAGTTATCTTGCAATTGGATTGTGGACTTTTTCTTTATATTTTTCACTATGTTCTAGATTTTCTACAATGAAAATATATTGCTTTTTAAGTTAGAAAAATATACGTAAACTTAATTCCCATTATTTATTATATGTTTCAATACTGTCTTTAAATAGGAAAATAGAAACTTATGTCCAAGCTATGTTACTAATTTAATAGACCTAAATAAAACTACCTGAATTTGTGATTTTATTGAGCTCCTGAAACATCTTTGGTTTTACTGATATGGTTAAAAGCCTGTAAGATGCTACTTTCATTAAAACACTTCTGTAGTAAATAGTAATTGTGTATCGAATAGATAAAAACTTGCATTCAACAGATCAAAAAGTCCAACACAATGTCAGTTTGATTAGGTAAATGCAAATTTAACAGGCTTGTAATTCTTTAGTGTTCTTATTTTGCATGCCATAGAGAGTGCAGTAATATAATTAAAATTCTGAAAATGGCTATTTAGGATAATGGTGTGTTTTTTCTTTTTCCTTCTTTAAAGTAAGATGAGAGAATTTAAATTTCCTCTCAGGCATTATTTCCTATAGTGAAGGATCCCACTACTGTGATTCTAAGTAAACTTTAATTATGTTCCATACTTACAGATTTATTTCATGTAATTCATTTGTGTTTTGAAATGTTTTAGAGTCCCTTAAGTTTAGGCATTGTTTTTATATTTTGTGTTTGAAAACTGGGTTTGAATTAAAAATAAAGATATTTTAAATTTAACTTAAAATTATGAATCAGTATTATCAATAACAGCTTAAAATGTTGAGAAAGTTCAGGACATTCTGTATTTTGATTGTATCAGAATTTATTATGACCTAAGAAACGCTGGACTGGAAGAAGCACAGGCTGGAATCAAGATTGCCAGGAGAAATATCAATAACCTCAGATATGCAGATGACACCACCCTTATGGCAGAAAGTAAAGAGGAACTAAAGAGTCTCTTGATGAAAGTGAAAGAGGAGAGTGAAAAAATTGGCTTAAAGCTCAACATTCAGAAAACGAAGATCATGGCATCCGGTCCCATCACTTCATGGGAAATAGAAGGGGAAACAGTGGAAACAGTGTCAGACTTTATTTTGGGGGGCTCCAAAATCACTGCAGATGGTGATTGCAGCCATGAAATTAAAAGACGCTTACTTCTTGGAAGAAAAATTATGACCAACCTAGATAGTATATTCAAAAGCAGAGACATTACTTCGCCAACTAAGGTCTGTCTAGTCAAGGCTAGAAAATCCAATGGACGGAGTAGCCTGGTGGGCTGCAGTCCATGGGATCGCTAACAGTCAGACAGACTGAGCGACTTCACTTTCACTTTTCTCTTTCATGCATTGGAGAAGGAAATGGCAACCCACTCTAGTATTCTTGCCCAGAGAATCCCAGGGATGGCGGAGCCTGGTGGGCTGCTGTCTATGGGGTCGCCCAGAGTCGGACACGACTGAAGTGACTTAGCAGTCAAGGCTATGGTTTTTCCTGTGGTCATGTATGGACGTGAGAGTTGGACTGTGAAGAAGGCAGAGTGCCAAAGAATTGATGCTTTCGAACTGTGGTGTTGGAGAAGACTCTTGAGAGTCCCTTGGACTGCAAGGAGATCCAACCAGTCCATTCTGAAGGAGATCAACCCTGGGATTTCTTTGGAAGGAATGATGCTAAAGCTGAAACTCCAGTACTTTGGCCACCTCATGCGAAGAGTTGACTCATTGGAAAAGACTCTGATGCTGGGAGGGATTGGGGGCAGGAGGAGAAGGGGACGACCGAGGATGAGATGGCTGGATGGCATCA
>SJYX01018718.1:26996-51792 GCA_006410675.1 Oreotragus oreotragus
GACTGAACTGAACTGAACTGAAATGCTTCATAAAATTTGAAGCTCAGGGCTCAGGATTATTAACACTAGCCTGAAATTCAGTTGTGCTAGAGTTAGTTGTAGAGCAAAAAGCCAGGTCGCTGTTGTTATTTGGTCGCTAAGTCGCTCCAGCTCTTTGCTACCGCATGGACTGCAGCATGCCAGGGCTAGTGAGCTGAAGCGGTGCCAAGAGTCTTGGGTAGACCAGAACCCCTGTAACTTGGATACTTGCTCTTTCACATGAGATTCCATCATGGAGGGGAGCACCAAGGATGGAAGGTCCTCTGTCTTTAGAGCCACTGCTCTCAGCACCATCCTGCACATGTTCCTGCCCCTTCCAGCGGGGCAGGAGGTGAAGACTTGTTGGCTTGGACTCGGAAGCTGAATTCAGGAAGCAGAGGTCCGTGAAGAGAGCTCAGGTTCTTCCCAGATTCATCAGATGATCAGGTGGCCACTGCCCCTCTGCCTCCATCACGTCTCTGCAGAGTGTTCTTCCCAAAGAGCTAAGTAAAGACAGCCTCACTAGTGGGGTGTGCTTGAGACATCAAAATGTGTATCCCAAAATTGGGGAAGTTAGTTGTGTGTGTTTCAGGCTCACGTTCCCTTTCTGAGGAGCCCACTCTTCAGGCTCGACCAGGGTGTCCAGGCATTCCTCTCCTTGGCCCTGGTGCCGCCGCCAGCATCTGTCTGGTGCTGGTGATCCTGGGCAAAGCTCTCAGCCGGTGTGAAGTGTCATGTGTGAGCGCTGCCTCCAACAGAGTGGTCTGGACTGGCCCACAGCCAACATGGCCATCTTCTGCTCTGTCTTTGACTTAATGGAGCTACAGCTGTGAGTTGTAACGTGAGGCTAATTCCTTAATGGCCTGGGAATTCTGTGGAGTCTCACACTGGCTTCTGCAGCTGTCTCCTCTCAGTGTAGAGTTTGGTCTCCCCAGACCCCCAGACTGTGGGCAGGGGACTCCTTTTCACCTCAGGGAACTAAAACATCAGGACATGGCCTTCATGATGGCCTGACAGGAAGGCTTCATCCTGTAACAGGCAGGCTGTGGGAATGGAAGAGTAACACAGCAGAAAGAACATTTTCTCAAGTAACACAGCCCTTCCTGTTAACTTATTTGGGTTCTAAGCAGTAGTGTGATCTGGATTTTTCTGCTTCCTCAAAACTCAGCAAACATTTATGTAGGACCTCTGTCTCTCTCTCTCCCCACTCCCTTTCCTTATCCCCCTCTATCTCCCTGACACAGGATCAACACGATTTTGCTTGCTAATTAAAGGAAAAAAGAAATCTAATAAAAGGACTCATGTTCCTCAGTGTAGACAGGTCTTGATTTTTTCCTAAACAACACATTTTATTTACTTACATAGCTTTATAATTTTTTATTTTTCAGGTGCAAATTATTTTTTAAAGTTTGAAAAATTGCTTTTTATTGGAGCATAGGTGATTTGCATCGTTGTGTTAATTTCTGCTATACAGCAAAGTGAGTCAGGCCCCATCTCCTCTATGCTGTTTGAGTTTTCCTGTGGATAGAGCTAAGGTAGGGTTGCCAGCACAGACCCTAGAGATGGCCTGAAAAGTGAAAGTGAAAGCCGCTCAGTTGTTTCCAACTCTTTGCCACTCCATGGACTATACAGTCCATGGAATTCTCCAGGCCAGAATACTGGAGTAGGTAGCTGTTCCCTTCTCCAGGGGACCTTCCCAACCCAGGGATCGAACCCAGGTCTCCTGCAGTGCAAGTGGATTCTTTATGGCCTGCTTCCATTCACATTCTGGCCCTGCCAGTTATTGACTGTGTGGTCCCAGCAAGTCTTTCATGCCTCTGTGACTCAGTTTGCTAGTGGTTGAAGTGGAGACAATTACAATACCATCCTCTGGTTATGGTTAATAACCATCTGGTGGTTGTGAGGATTAAATGAGCTAACATATGTAAAACTCTCCGTACATAAGAAGGGCTCAGTAAAAATTATGATGTTGGTCAGTTCAGACTCTCTTTCTGGATTAGTACATGCGAAAAGCATTTTAAAATAATGTCTTTAGGGCATGGATTGTGTTGTAGAATTCTTTGAGGGTTTTTAAAGAATGTAGAATAGTAGAGTACATGACTCTGAATTAGAATCTGTTTAAATTCTCAAACAGAAGCGTTGTGACAGTCACTAGAGGAGAATTAGAAGTAGCTGGTGTCAGCTTGATCACAGCAGAATGCGATAAAGAGCAATTGTGATACATAACACATCCTGGGAATCAACGGGGATTTTACAGTAATTATGATTATGACAACAGTTGTACTAGGTTTTCACAGGAGCTTTTTATTTCAAAGATTTTGAAGGGAAATGTACAGTCACTTAGTAAAAGCTATATGAAGGAAAAAAACAGTCATCACTTTAATTTTCTGCAGAAGGTGAATGTGAGCAAGAAAATAGTTGAGAGGTTTAGTAATACCAGATCAATAAGTGGTAAATCCACGCCGCTTAATTTCTGATTTACTTCTTTAGTATCTGCAAATCCTTGTTCTCTCAAGATGGGAGCAATTTGCATATGAAATTTAGGAGAAAAGTTCTTTAGGTTAAATCCCTTAGGAGAATGTGGCATGGCTTCCTTCTGCAAAGATATATAACTGGTTGAAGAAATGCCCTTACTTGTTTCTCCTCCTCCAGTAGGACCCCCGTCCCCCCAGGAACAAACTGATGGAAATAGCTCTGGGGAGAAACTGGAAGCATCATAAGATTTTGTCTAAGCGTTAGTGTGTTTTTCTAGTTCTTTTAGAGTTGAATATTCAGAATTAATGGGAAAAATCTCTTAAGATTAAAACTCATCACTCTATTATAAAAGGTTGCTCACAGGGTCAGTCTTATTCGTGGGTGGAGTGGGCTCTAAATAAGTTGCTTCAATTCAGTGGCTGAGAAATGCCTTTGAATTCCTTCCAAATGGCTTTAAAAATATATATTCAGTTTGAAATTCCATATTAGATTCTCCCCCTTTTTTAAACTTCGAGTTTTGTGTCTTCTGCATATGCAAATATCACAGGCATGACTAAATAATATGTCCAACTTTACAGTAATCTATTAGTGAATTTATAAACACTTTTCCAGATTATGGGGGTTTTGTTTGGCCTTATGCAGCTCTGAGTAAAGACGATGCACTGTGATTCTCTGTGGCTGTTGGGAGAAGAGGTAGGGAGTAAGAAGGTAACACTCTGATGGTGGTGGATGCATAAAAGAAAATCAGGGAGGCTTGGAGGCCACATGTCACCTTCTTTGTCCTTTTGCTGTGGGATACACCTTCTTTTTTGATCTTTGAGTAAACAAGCAAAGAAAAAAAACCCCTCTAACTTTATACCTCCACACTTTCCACTGTATCTCTCTTAAGAGGGGCTGATTGTTTTGCTCTTGACTAAGAACTTAGTAAAAACTCTCTCTTGTCCTTTGAGAAGAAAGAAGATATTTGGAGACTGGACCTTTATAGTTTTAGCGAAAGTGGGAGGATTTTCAGGTATTCTAACATTCCCCTAGCAGATTTTAGGATTTTTTTCTAGTGTTTAGCCATCCCTCTCATCAGCAGGCTCCAGGAGATAATTCTGTGTAATAAAAATGAATATTTAATCCGTAGTCCTTAAAAGACTGGAAACCAAAAGAAGAATCTACGTTGCATCGGTTGTAGCGATGGCAGTAGACCCGCCAAGGCTCCCAGAGGACCACCCTCTCAGCGGCAGTCCCCGCACCTGCAGAGCCAGCCTTGGCCTCTGTCAGTGAGCAGCGCACCTGCTAGCCTTTATGTCCCCACACTAGTGAGGCCATTTAAAGCCAAGACAGCAGGCAGATGGCCCTGCCCTGGGATCCTTTGTCATTCCAAATTGTGCTGTCATGTGGACAAGTCCATTTGTCCCTCGAGAGGCCCTTCTCTGCCGGTTTCCTTGCAACTTGCCTGAAAGATGTGTTCTGTTCCTGTCCAGGCCATTCCTGTGAACACTGACTCTTTCCTTTTCACTCATATTTAAGAGTCTAACCCTCTGTCCTTTGCTCCGTCCCAGGTCCCGTTGCTTGGACTTCACTCAGATGCTCACGAGTCCCAGTCATGATACACCCCCTGCCTGTCAGACTTCACTGTTCCAACCTGATGCCCCCCATAACTGTTCTCACCACTGAATTATTCTCAGCCCTGGCCTCCCAAGTGCTTGCAACCTGGCCTTCTCATAGAGTTATGTTTCTGATAATTGAAGAAACAAAGACATTTAAAGCCAAATACCAGGTAGGAGACTGGAAATTTAGGACACACAAACCATGAGAAATGAGCAAGGAAAGAAAGAAAATGCCTGGCAGAGAAATAAAAGTATTTATATCCTGTGAATTGAAATCGGACAAAATTATAGGGTTTGGAGGTATCCTTTGCTGCTGCTGCTAAGTTGCTTCAGTCATGTCCGACTCTGCGTGACCCCATGGACTGCAGCCTACCAGGCTCCTCTGTCCCTGGGATTTTCCAGGCAAGAGTACTGGAGTGGGTTGCCATTGCATTCTTTGTATCCTTTGACCCTTTGCTAAAGCAAAAAATATGGAAAGAGATTGTGACCAGTTCTGTACTACAAAGACATGAAGCTGATTTGTTTTATTACCTTTCATAGAAAAAGGGGTTTCATCTTATGATAGTTTTATGAGCAAAGCCCAGATCACAGAAGCATATGCCTATGAAATCAGTAGGTAATAAATGGATAATCATGTTGTTAACATCACTGTCATTTTTCTAGAAAGATGCAGGCATTGGATATGCTCTGAAGGAGCTTACAGTGTAACATAAATTCAACAATAAAACATATAAAATGATTAATTTACTAATTGTAGGTCTTTGCTGTCATTTTTCTTCCTTAAAATTTCTTATAAAAATGATACAGGCATATGAAAGTTGTTACGATTTATTTGCAATTCATAGGAATGGGTCCACACTGACATTTTGATACCAAATCATACTTGGATGCTAGGAGAACTACTTTGGGACATTTACTTGGATATCTGGTTTTGCTGAGGATTATCCAGCCCTTTTTTGATTTGAAGAAGTTCAAGGTAATAAAGCATTTCTTCCTTCTTATCTCCTTTGTAGTTGAAATTATAGGACGACCAGAGTATTTGGTTGAATAGTGTAATAGTGATGATGATTATAAATAATTATGATAGTAATCATATTAGAGTTCTCCATATATGCATGAGCCTGGAGAAGGGAATGGCAACCCATTCAAATATTCTTGCCTGGAGAATTCCATGGACAGAAGAACCTGGTGGGCTACAGTCCATGGGGTCGCAAAGAGTCAGACATGACTGAGCGACCAATGCACGCCTACATAGATGATGACAGAAGCGGGAGATGTTGGGGACTGGTGGGGAAGAGAGAGAAAGAGGTATTGATATTTATTACGGAATTATGTCATACAGTTTTGGAGATTTTGCAAGTCCAGAATCTAGTGGTTAAGGCTAGTAGGCTGGAGGTTCAGTGAAGAGCTGCAGTTTGAGTCCAGAGGGAGTCTGTTGGCAGAATTCCCTCTTGCTGGGGAAGGTCAGTCTTTGTTCTGTTAAGGTTCAACTGTGTGAACGACACCCATGCACAGTATGCAGGGGAAGGTGCTTTACTTAAAGTTCACCAATTTCAGTGTTTTCATGGAAACATTCAGAATGGTTGACCAAATATCTGGGCACCATGGCCAAGCCAAGTTGACACATAAAATTAACCATCACAGTAACCAGCCTTCACTGAACATATTTTGAATGCTAGTTCTTTCTATTATTTCAAGTCTCTTATTAACTCCATCATTGGACATCTCCATTCCACAGTGGAGGATATCTTAGGGATGAAGTAGATAGGTTACCTATCCAGGAGCACATAGATAGTAAGTGGTTGGACTGGGACTCATGTTTCTTTTTAATTTTTTTATATTTTTTGAACTTTTTATTTTATATTGGAGTATAGTTGATTAACAGTGTTGTGTTAGTTTCAGGTATACAGCAAAGTGATTCAGTTATATATATACATGTGTCTGTATCTATTCTTTTCCAAGTTCTCTTCCCATTTAGGTTGTTACATAATATTGAACAGAGTTCCCTGTTCTATACAGTAGGTTCTTGTTGGATATCCATTTTATTTTTTTATTTTTTTGGATATCCATTTTAAATACGGCAGTGTGGACCTATCAATCCCAAACTCCCTAACCATCCCTCTGCCTCGCCATTCCCCACTGGTGATCATAAGTCTATGAGTCTGTTTCTGTTTTGTAAATAAATTCATTTGTATCTTTTTTTTTAGATTCAAAATATAAGCAATATCATAGGATATTTCCTTCTCTGTGTGAGCCAACTTCACTCAGTAGGGCAATCTCTAGGTCTATCCATTTTGCTGCAAATGGCATTATTTCATTCTTTTTAATAGCTGAGTAATATAGTTCATTGAGTATTTGTGCCACATCTTCATTATCCATTCATCTGTTAATGGACATTAGGTAGTTTCTCTGTCTTAACTATTGTAAATAGTGCTGCAATGAACATCGCGGTACATGTATCCTTTCGGACCGCGTGTTTCTCCAGATGACCAAGAATGGAATTGCAGGGTCATATGGTAGCTCTGTTTTCAGTATTTTTAAGGAACCCATACTGTTCTCCACAGTGACTGCACCAATTTACATTCCCACCAAGGTGGAGTGTGGAATTCATGTTTCTTATCTCTCTCTTTAAACCTGAAAAGGACAGATGGATAACAACTTCTGGGGTCCAATGAAAGGGACATCTAAATTGAGTTCCAAAACACTCTCTCTAGGAGCAAATAGTTTATCCATTTCCTGAGATTTTGATCAAAATAGAGATTGATATCTTTATGGGACAGATCCTAGGACAGGGCTCAGAAAGATTCCCTTGAAAGTGAACTGACAGAGTAAGAAGCATAGCTTATAAATAGTGTGTTTTGTGTTTGAGGTTGAGGCAGAGTCTTGATCTAGTTGCGTGCATGCTCGTTCGCTTCAGGTGTGTCTGACTCGGCCACCCTATGGACTAGGCCACCAGGCTCCTCTGTCCATGGGGATTCTCCGGGCAAGATCCTCTAGGGGATCTTCCTGCCCAGGGATACAAGCCATGTCTCCTGTGTTGCAAGTAGATTCTTTACCACAGAGCCACCAGGGAAGCCCTTCTCTAGTTACATGGAGTCAAAGACTATTTCAGCTTGCTAGAGTGGGGTCTGGCCAGGCACTATTGATGCTCACATAATACACCTTGCTGGAGAAGAATGGGGTGTGGATGGCCTCTACCTGAGCTGCAATTACTCTGCGATTATCTGGAACTTGGCTAATAACCAGAGAGTATGTGAAAAAGGCCCACAGATGCCATAAACATCATGGACTGTAACCATGAGTCAATCTGTTTGCTCTTACCGGAAACACTGGTTTCTAAGCTTAGGGCAGTGTAAGAGGCTGTCAGTTAGAAAGGAAGGAGGGAGGAGAAACCCTCCTGTGGGCAGACAGCTGAAGAGTAGTAAGAAATAACAGCTGGTTGATTAAACTGTTGTTGTTCAGCCACAAAATTGTGTCTGACTCTTTACAACCCTGTGGACTACAGCAGGCCAGGCTTCCCTGTCCTTCACTGTCTCCTGGACTTTGCTCAAGTTCATGTCCACTGAGTTGGTGGTGCTGTCCAACCGTCTCTACTTCTGCCTCCCCCTTCTCCTTTTGCCTTCAATCTTTCCCAGCATCAGGGTCTTTTCCAGTGAGTTGACTTTTTTGCATCAGGTGGCCACAGTATTGGAGCTTCAGCTGCAGCATCAGTCCTTCCAATGAATATTCAGGGTTGATTTCCTTTAGGATTGACTAGTTTGATCTCCTTACTGTCCAAGGGACTCTCAAGAGTCTTTCCCAGCACCACAATTTGAAAGCATCAATTCTTCAGTGCTCTGCTTTCTTTATTGTCCAGCTTTCACATCCGTATACGACTACCGGAAAAACCATAGCTTTGACTAGACGAAAGTTTGTCAACAAAGTGATGTCTCTGCTTTTTAAAATGCTGTCTAGGTTTGTCATAGCTTTTATTCCAAGGAGTAAGCATCTTTTAATTTTATGGCTGCAGTCACCATCTGCAGTGATTTTGGAGTCCATGAAAGTAAAATCTGTTATTGTTTCCCCTTCTATTTGCCATGAAGTAATGGGACTGGATGACATGATCTTTTTTTTTTTTTTTTTTTTTTTAATGTTGACTAAACTGGGTAGAAGAGAAAAGCTTAATGAAAGCAAGTATAAACCTAAAGCATACCACAACCAGGTGCTATGCATATATTAAAACATCCTTTCACTTCAAAGACGTTTGATACCATATAGTAATTGTCATTCATAATAAGTTGCCAGGAGTTCAAATCAGGTTTTGAGTGCTTAGTTAAGAAGCCCTGGAAGTATGTAGTACATTCCAGAAGGATCCTCTGAAAAATTGGTAAGATTTTTTTCATGCTTAGCCTTCATTTATTTATAAAGAGATTTCTCCATAATGTTTCACACTCCTAGAGTTCTGAATATAGATATCTTTATGAAAAAATAATTATTATTGTGAGACTCTTTTGAATTCCTCCTATTGGTCCAGACCTAGTGTTGTAGTGCTTTTTTGAAAGTGGAGCTGTCAGCCTTAATTGACTTTTGACTAGCACCCATGTTGGCTGTAGTTTAAATAGAGTTAGAGAGCCCAGCTGTGCTGAATTCATTTCCAATGTTAGAACTCAAATTCCTTTTTGCCTGTGCAGCTAGCCTGACTGCCTTTTAACCTGTCTGAAACAAATTTATTTTCATTTTATATACTCATAATGGAAGAGTCACTATTTAGAATTTATTTTTTTATGTCCCTGTCTGGTAGAATATGGCATGTATAAAAGACCTAGAGCCTGTTTCCTTTTATCTAAACATGGTTTTCAAATGTCTGAAATAAGCCTGGTATTTAAGCAGTAATTGAATTCAACTGGTGTATCTACTGGTTGTGCTTTGGGGAACTGCCACACAGTTAAAAATGTAAATTCCACCTGATTCAAGTATAAATCTTGTCTAACTCTTGATTTTCAGTAAGATTGTTTATAACTTTAAGTTTTCAAGACCTCTTCTTTTCATTTAAAAAGTGTTTTGGGAATAAGTGCTAAGAGTGTATATATGTATCTCTGGTTTGTGGCTTTTTTATTGTTATCTGTGTATATAGATTTGAGGATGAATTTCGTCATGTTGCTATGGAGCATAACAAGGCCTGAGGATCTGTTGGAGTATGAATTTGTACTGAGTACATAGTTATATTATATTGAAGCACTGATTGATTATATTCTTAGTCAATATAAGTCAACATATAAGATAAAATGTTTATTTGTAGCACTCTAACTCTGAGAGGGAAAATGCCATCTTGATTTGTATAGAATCGGCCTTTGCTAAGAAGGAATGGGCAGTTGCTTGTATGATGGATATTTTGTGGGGTTTCTTCCTCCAACCTTCCCTTTCACCACCATATTTTGAAGTTAAATGTGAAATGCCATGGTCTTTGAGAAAACACATTGTATACATTTATACTAATTTACCCATCATTATTTTTTGGAATAAGCTTGTGGAGCAGTAGCTCAAGGGTTGTTCAATTCAGTTCAGTCCCTCAGTCATGTCTGACTCTTTGCGACCCTGTGAATCACAGCGTGCCAGGCCTCCTTGTCCATCACCAACTCCCGGAGTTCACTCAAACTCACATCCATAGAGTCGGTGATGCCATCCAGCCATCTCATCCTCTGTCGTCCCCTTCTCACATGGACCACAGCCTTGTCTAACTCAGGGAAACTAAGCCATGCCCTGTGGGGCCACCCAAGATGGGCAGGCATGGTGGAGAGGTCTGACAGAATGTGGTCCACTGGAGAAGGGAATGGCAAACCACTTCAGTGTTCATGCCTTGAGAACCCCATGAACAGTGTGAAAAGGCAAAATGATAGGATATTGAAAGAGGAACTCCCCAGGTCAGTAGGTGCCCAATATGCTACTGGAGATCAGTGGAGAAATAACTCCAGAAAGAATGAAGGAATGGAACCAAAGCAAAAACAATACCCAGTTGTGAATGTGACTGGTGATAGAAGCAAGGTCTGATGCTGTAAAGAGCAATATTGCATAGGAACCTGGAATGTCAGGTCCATGAATCAAGNGACTGGAATGCAAAAGTAGGAAGTCAAGAAACACCTGGAGTAACAGGCAAATTTGGCCTTGGAGTACAAGGGTTGTTAGTAGATACAAAAAAAGCTCAACTGGTGCCCTTAGTTTCAGCAATACTGTGGGAGTTGTCTGATGCTTTTGTATTAATGTACATTGTGAAACTCTAAGGATAGAGTATATACTCTTTTAATAGTTAAAGGTGTTTATTCCAAGCCACAGACACTCACTGGAATTAAATTGAAACGTGAGAGAGAATTTATTAAGAGGATTCAGAGATGTCTCATGAAATATGACAGTGGGAATGGAGCCTGGATCACCAGAATGGGCTGGAAAACCTTCAGCGTTCTCTCACATTCCTCTTTCTGTTTCTCTCAGTGACTCGCCTCAGTTTCTTCTCTTTCTCTGTTGTTAGCCTTCTGCAGTGAGTCTCCTCAGAAGTCCTTCTTTTGTAAATAATAACAATATAGAAAGCTCTTAAAATGTCATTGGTTACTCCATAATTAGCTGGGTTAGTATTGGGTGGTCAGATAGCACTTAACAGATGTCAGATGGCCAATGCAAAATGTATTGATGAGTTTGTTTGTCATCAACTTGAATATTTGAAGTTGATAAATAGCTTTTGTCAGTTTCAGTTTATTTAGGTGTATAGCTTCAAGTAGCTTCAGTCATACTAAACCTCTGTCTGTTGAAAAGTTGCTTAAAGAAAAGTCTGTGTAGAGTTGTAGTTGATCTAATTTAGCAATCAGATCAAACTTGCTAGAGTCTACTTAATGTCCCACTGATAGACTGAATTATAAAATGAAATAAAATTCATAACCTTAACCTTTGCTTGAGAATAAAAGGTTGAGTAAACATTTCTGGTCATCGCCCATGCTAAATGCAATTATACTTCAATAGTTTCAGTTCAGTTCAGTTGNCTAGATTTTTAGTCTTTTACATGTAAGGAAATGATAAATATTTAACTATTTTTGCTTGAAATGTGGCTCATTTTCTTTATGTCTGCTTTTGCTTTATATGAAGAACACCATAATTCCTCTTTGTCGCAATGCTATAAAGTTCCATTTATTCAGAATCCAAGAGCTTAAATAATCACATTTTGTTTTTGCTGCAGTGTATAGGGAGAATCAGTGTTCAAAATAATGCCCTTTAGGCACTACAAGAATTAGCATCTAAATCTCCAAAGGAAGATTACATTATGTTGTTTATAGCATCAGTGTTAGAATATTTTATTCTCATTCATAGAACATTGTTACAGTACTCAATTTTGTGCTCATAGCACCCAAACCTTCCCGGTTTACATACTTGCTATAAACGCTGTGGGATTTTCATGCCTCTGGAAATAGATATAATGTTTATTTAGTGTTTATGTCTTTGGATTCATATTTTTGTGAAATTTAGAAGGAGAATAGGGGCAGGAAGTCATCAGAAGACAACTTGGAAACCTTGTGGAGAGTAGTTAAAGCTTCGGGATTTGAAGTGCTATATAGAAAGGTCTTAGAAGCATTGTATTGAAACGTTTAGTAATTTGGAGTTACAAGAAGGGAAGATTTAGAGGCCAGTGATTTATGAAAAGGAGCTTCCCAGGTGGCGCTATTGGTAAAGAACCCGCCTTCCAATGCAGGTTAGACGTGAGAGACGAAGGTTAAGAGACGAAGGTTTGATTCCTGGGTCGAGAAGATCCCCTGGAGAAGGGAATGGCAATTCATTCCAGTATCCTTGCCTGGAGAATCCCATGGACGAGGGAGCCTGGCAGGCTACTGTCCATAGGGTTGCACAGAGTTGGACATGACTGAAGCGACTTAGCATGGCACAGATTTATGAAAGAACTTTAATTATGATGCCACAGATGAGAGTGCTGTGAAGGTACAAAAGTGCAACCATCTTTAGCCTCTGTTATTATGACTGTACTCCTTGAGTAGAACTTCAGGTAAGTAGGAGGGGACCCAGTCTGTTTTCATGATGGTGACTCTGACGGAAGCAAAACAGTATAATGAATTGCAAAAGTTGGCTTCTAACCTTTTTGTCTGTGTCCAGGCTAATTAATTAGACTTTGGACAAATCATTTAATCAGCCTAAGCTTCCAGTTCCAGTGGTGAAAAGATGGGGTTGAACTTGACATCATCCAGTTGTCAGTACTGAATGATTTTTATGAAAATTTTAGATAAAGAAAAGCTGTACTTATACCAACTCTCTTCACTATGTATTATAATCCATATATCTTTTTTGACTTATTATATATATAATAATTGCTTTACACTTTTGTGTTAGTTTCTGCTGTACAACTAAGTGACCAGCTGTGTGTTTACATACACCCTCTCCCTCTTGAGTCTCCCTTCCACCCCCTCCATCCCACCCTTCTAGGCTGAGCTCCCTATGCTATGCAAGTTCCCACGAACTCTCTGTTTTACACATGGTAATGTATTTATGGCAAACCTAATCTCCCGATTCATCCCACCCTCCCTTTTGCCCATTGTGTCCACATGTATTTATTTTTATCCATTTATCTCTTTAGCAAAAAATAAAAATAAAAAAAAATTTTTTTTTAAACCAAGTATGTGGAGAAACTGGGCAGTGTTCTAGTGAGAATATAGCATGTCCCCGTTCTCTTAGAACTTTCGTTCTATGGGCAGGGAGGCACAACACACACAAGTTAAAAAATCTGTATATATTGCACGTCAGAGAGGAGTGAGATACAGGCTAGTTAAGGAAGAGAATTTCCAGTCTTCAAGCAGAATCTTATTATTTCCGCTCTCCTGTTTTCCTGATATTTTTTGATGTCCCCTCGGCAGCCTCACGTCCCCTTGCTAACCTCCCCACTCCACAGGATCACGTTTTCCAGCAAATATACCACAAACACTTATTTAGATGCCTCATCACTGGCAACCATGCAGCTGTGTTCATCATTGTCAGTCCTGATTTGTACGATGTTCCCATCCAAACTTACCTCAGGGTACATTTGCACATCTAATTACAACATTAAAACTATTAATAGCCCGATAAAATACGACTCAGACAAATGTCTAAGCAAACAGCTGGCTGTCCTATTGTATCCTGAAGGACTGGCAGCTTTTGTTCCCTAACTCGAGGGCCTGAATTCCAAACTGCTCGGTGAACACCCTGCTGAGGGGAAGCTTAGGCAGGAAGTATCTAATTCAAAGAGATGTTCAGAGATAGAAGAGTCTGCTTGAAACCAGAACTTGTGGAAATGCATGGAAGAAAAAAGTGATTTTTCCTTTTATCCAGAGAAAGACTGTGAATAAATTTACATTAAACCAAAAGACAACAGAATATTGGTACAAGATGTTAATAAAGTGCCCAACCATTTTACAGAACCCAGAAAGCTAATATCTAAAATTTCTGAGGAAAGGCTGGTGGTGCTGGTTTAGTCATTACGTCATGTCCAGCTCTTTGCAGCCCCATGGACTGTGGCCCACCAGGCTCCTCTGTCTGTGGGATTTCCCAGGCAAGAACACTGGAGTGGGTTGCCAGTTCCCTCTCCAGGGGATCTTCGCAATCCAGGAATTGAACCCTCATCTTCTGCATTGGCAGGCACCTGGGAAGTTGCGGTGGGTAGGGGGTGGTGGTGGTGGGNAATGACCATCTCAACCATCCCCTCTTTTGCTCTCACATAAAATTCAGAAATGCCAAGTCATATAGGTCTGCACCTGCAGCCAAATCCAGAATTCCTGGGGTAAGTAAGGCTTAAGGGCCAGAGGGTTTCGAGTTAGACCTAACTCAGATCTAGATGCAAATCTCAGATACCTTACGACTTGGGCACGTTAGTCAACTCTAATTATCTTCATCTGTGTATCGGGAATAGTAAATTCACAGTGTCGTTCAGAGTAGTAAATGATCTAACACAAGAAAAGTTCTTAGTTCATTGCTCTTATTGCAAGTAAACACTCAATGAATGTTCCTTGTTGTCATAATTCTTATTTGTGCATGTGTGGTAAACTCCATGGAAATTACATGTCTTTGTGAGTTCTCTTCTAGGGAGAACCCTCCATAATTTTCACTAAGTTTCAATGGTTTCTCTCCCTCTCCAGCTGTCAAAATTTTAGTCCTGCTCTGGTGAACCTCAAGGCTAATCAGACTTTTACAGATACAGATATATATGGCCATCATCAACCTATAACTTTCTTAACAGTCTATGACTACTTTTGGATTTATTCCATTTTGACCTAAATTTTATGTTGTCTACAGTTACTTTTTATTTGACTGAGTCTCAAGACTAAAATTCGGAGAAGGCAAGAGAAACCCACTCCAGTACTCTTGCCTGGAAAATCCCATGAATGGAGGAGCCTGGTAGGCTGCAGTCCATGGGGTCGCCAAGAGTCGGACACGACTGAGCGACTTCATTTTCACTTTTCACTTTCATGCACTAGAGAAGGAAATGGCAACCCACTCCAGTGTTCTTGCCTGGAGCATCCCAGGGACGGTGGAGCCTGGTGAGTTGCCATCTATGGGGTCGGACAGAGTCAAACATGACTGAAGCGGCTTAGCAGCAGCAGACTAAAATTACAATGTAAGTTTCCTGAGGGCAAGAACTTTATTTAGGTGCTTCTATATCCTATACAAACGTTAAAAGGCTAAGATACAAGTGAACAGAAGAGAATCTCCTAACTCTTTGAGATAAACCACTTCTGCAGATCTAATTCTCAAGGTAGACCTTAACCTGTAGTAATTAAATACAGCAGGACTGTCTAGTCCTTCCCTTTCTCCAACTCCATCCTCCACCAGCCTTCGGTCTGTAGAAAAACTTTAGTCAAATAAGTTTAATGGAAAAAGTGAGAAAATACAGAAGCAAAGGAAAACAGGACCAAATACTAATAGTTTATCATTAAGTAAAGTCAAGGATCTTTCATTCCTCTTCAAGGGCTACAGATAATATTCTGAGCCATATCCTTAAAGCAGTTTTATAGATACTGAAACGCTCATCTGGTGGCAGAAGATAATTACATGATGACCAAAACTGTAGCCATTAGCTGCCATAATTGGCCTCAAAGAAATAAGAACAAATGGACCCTCGAACTGAAGACTAGCTGTACTTAAAACAATCAAGATTATGCTGCATGACCAGTTTCAACATGATTGTCCAGCTGCCTGTGGTTTCACACGTAACTTGCTTCCTCCGCCTATAAACGTCCTTTCCCACTGATTGTCAATTGCAGGGAGGGAATTCAGCCTTGGGATATGAGTCTGCTCCTGCCCCCAGTTCCAACCTCCAAAATAAAGCAGTTTCCTTTTTATCAACTTTGCCTCTTTACTTGCTTTTGAGCCGAGAGCAGCTGGACCCCACTTTCAGTTAGAGAACTGAAATGCCAGAAAATAGTTTCCAAATAAAGTTATGAAAGACATTTTTTGAAGCTATCTTTTTCAGAATTTTATGTTGAGTTTAACTTTTAAAGTATTCTCTTAGTTTCCATACAGTTAATTCACTTAGTGCACTTAATTCAATAAAGCTAAATAAAAAGCTGTACTGTTTGGATTCTAGCTACTTATTCCTTCACAAGGACCCGCACCATACTACACACGACAACAAACTTTGAAAAGAATTCTGTACCAACCCCATTCCTAAGAATGTGATTACTCCCTACTCCAGGATTTCCCTCTCAGCCCAGAGGGCAAACACGTGTCTATTCTAAGATTTCCAAGTACAGGTTTCCCGGCGATGCTAAAGTAAAGCATGAAAGCTTTAATATAGGCCAAAAGTGCATAACGTGAAGAAGCAATTACCTTAACACGCAATTTGCTAAAGGATGCACGAAATAAATCCAGATAAAGCACAGATGCTCACAGAAACAGTTCAAAGCTATGACTGATTGACGCTGAGATGTTGAATGTAGTTTCCGGGAAAGGAGCTGGTGGTACCGTGCTGCTGGCGGTGCACGCTGCCTCTCAAGGGCTTGGTGCAAAACAAACGCTGAACTTTCTATTCTCGATTTTCGCCTTCTTTTTGTAATGGCGAAAATCCTCTTCGATTCTTTGCGATTTGGGGGTGAGCGGGAAAAGGCTTACTAATGAAAGCCTTTCCTAAAAGCTAGGTGGTGTGAAGAGAACTTTCGAAAAGCTGGGGGTGGGGGTGGGGGGTGGCGGGTACTTGTATCTCCATGGGAGAACGATTTGCACGTGTGAGGTTTAAGCCCTGAAATGTGATCAACCCTTTCTTATTTTATAAAGCAAGCTTTTGAGTTCTATACCAATGAGGACCTTTCTCAGACTTTTACATCCATTCTGCTCATTCCTCAGTACCAGGGGAAAGGGGACGCCGGCAGCCAGGCCACTTAAACCAGACTCCCTTTCCTCAAATCTGGTCCCACGGGAGCCCGGGCAAACCGTATTCTTCTTCAGCTCCCGCCTCGCCTGCAGTACGCAAGAGGCAGGTGAGGACGAAGCCCTCCCTCTGCGTCTTTATCCCTCGGTTCGGGGTGACAGTAAGGAGCCCAGGGTCTGACTGATCTCTTACCGGCGAAGCGGATCTTCACGAGGTCAAGCGGGTGCAGCGCGAGGTTGGAAAGGACCCCGCCGCTCACGCCCGCCACCAGATTCTCGTAGTGGACGTGGCGGAATATTGTGGTGCTCCACGCCGACCAGCCGGACGCCGACTGGCCCTGGCCCGTCATGGGCTCAGGGTCCGCTGATACCGCGGGCGTGGGACGAGATGCAGTGGCCGCCACCGTGGCGACGGTCGCCGCGCTGGAGCAGAAACCGCAGGACACGAGCCCACTTCCGGCACCCGCGCGTGGAGTCACACTCGCGGAGGCGAAGGTGAAGCCGAGACCTAGGCGCACGAGTGACTGACTGGAGCCGCGCCGCCGCACGTCAAGCCGCCAAGGGAGAGTGGGCAACGGGGCGGGGCGCCTCCGCCAAGGCCCCGCCCCGCCTCGCCCACCTCCGCGGCTGGGCTTAGGCTGAACTGCGTGGATCTGCGAACACAGACGAAACACCGCCCCCCGGCCAACCTTTGTCCGCACGACTACGGGGCGCCGCAGAGCCCACCTGAAGCCGGTTTCCGCTCCGCGGAAGTCACATGACAGGAAGTAGTCGGGAAGAAGCGGAAGTGGCATGTGTTGGCGGAGACGGCGGCTGCGGCGGCGGTAACTGGGGCCAGGAGAGAAAGGGTTGTGAGATCCCGGGAGAACTGGCAGCAAGATGAAGGTGAAGATGCTGAGTCGGAACCCCGACCACTATGTCCGCGAAACCAAATTGGACTTACACCGAGGTGAGACAAGTTAGCTGGGAGTCCGCCAGCCTTGGATCCGGCCTCGGCTCCACCGAGTAAAGCTGTTCGGGGAGGGGAGACCGGTGTTCCACTCTCGTTTACCTGTTTTCTTTCGCTAGGGCTCTTGGTTTATAAAGCGCTTCTGGTTCTGGGTAGCAGAACACTTGTCTTCAAATCCCTTTCCTTATAACTTTTGTCTAGTGGTCAGTGGCAGTTAGTTATATGGGGAAATGATTCCGTCTACACCACTTTCCCTGGTGGCTCAGATGGTAAAGCGTCTGTCTACAATGCAGGAGACCTGGGTTCGAGCCCTGGGTTGGGAAGATCCCCTGGAGAAGGAAATGGCAATCCACTCCAGTACTATTGCCTGGAAAATCCCATGGACAGAGGAGCCTTGTAGGCTACAGTCTATGGGGCCGCAAAGAGTCGGACACGACTGAGCGACTTCACTTCACACCGCTTTCAGCTACTGCTCTCTGATTGTTCTCAGGGTCCCGTTGGGAGGAGCGTGGACTTGAATGAGCCAAACTCATGGATTGTGAAGGAATTAACAATTGAGCAAACTTCTTTAAACCTCTCCTTGTTACTCTAACTTTCGACAACTTTGCTAAAGTTACGTACTTTGGGATGTGGGAACAGACAAAGGTGACACTTAAAGCCGTCAGTTTTCTCTTAAAAACTCTTGTGGAGAAGTTTAGTGGGGGAATAACTAAAATGAAATTAATGGGTTTTATCTGTGCAGGTCTGTTCCCCCGTTAACCTGCTGACTACTGAATGAATTATAGCTAAGTGACCAACCATGTGTGAATAGACTGTCCTAAGTGAAGCGAATAACAGGTGCAAAGGCCTTAAGGCAGGAATAAACTTAGGGCATAAGAGAAGGGCCATGTCTTCGGAGTTTGAGGTAGGGGTGAGCCATAGAAGGGGACGCTGGAACAATATTTCCGTGTGATTGAGTCATATAGCTTATCAGTATATATTGTGAGCAATGCTAACTAAATGGTCTCTGCTCACAAGATGTTTACAGGTTAAGTATCAAAACAGCAGTGTTCTTAAAATGCAGAGTAGATTATGTCACTCGGACTTGACATCATCCCTACTCCGTAAACTTGGTCGCCTCTTCCTCTCTCCTTTCATGGGTGACTACTTTTCCTACAGCTACTGCTGCTGCTGCTGCTAAGTCACTTCAGTCGTGTCCGGCTCTGTGTGACCCCATAGACGGCAGCCCACCAGGCTCCCCCATCCCTGGGATTCTCCAGGCAAGAACACTGGAGTGGGTTGCCATTTCCTTCTCCAGTGCATGAAAGTGAAAAGTGAAAGGGAAATCGCTCAGTCGTGTCCGACTCTTGGCGACCCCATGGACTGCAGCCTACCGGGCTCCTCTGTCCATGGGATTTTCCAGGCAAGAGTGCTGGGGTGGGGTGCCATTGCCTTCTCTGTTTCCTACAGCTAGTGTACATGTACTCTTGTTAGTCTGTCTGCCTTTCAGGCGTGCGATGGCACACACCTCTACCCAGTTTCTGTCCCCTGCAGATTTCCCCCCATCCTGTACACATGTAAGCACCCTCCTATGCTTCTATTTCATATTTTTATACTAATATCAGAGTGTTTATTACATGGTCTCATTATTATTGTGACTATCACACTTTTTTTTTCTTTATCAGAATGAGCTTGCAGAGAGTGGCCCATTCGTGTGTGTTTCTATGTCCCCTGTGTTTAGACAGCACCTGGCACCTAGTAGTTGCATTATTAATGTCTGAATGAAGGAATGGGCAACTGGTTGGTCATATATTTTTTTGTTTAAGTGGTCTTTGTAAATTTTGTGCAGTACTCAAATACTTATTTGAGTATTCTGACTCGTAGATCTGGGGTGTGAGCATCAGGGAATCTGTATTTTTAAAACTCTGTTGGTAATACAGCTGATAACATACAAATGTATAAGAACAACATACATAAATATGTACCATGAATTTGTTTGCTCTGATGTCCTGAGTGCTTGTGGTATATGGGAGGTGTTCCAAATATCTTTGTTGAATGTTTATTGTTGACCGAATTGAATTTAGAGGTGGGCATCATTACGGGTATTTGGAAAAATTTATAGAAGATACAAGATTTAAGCTGAATTTTTTTTTTTTAAAGGATGTGTAGGGTTCAGATGGGCTTCCCAGGTGGTTTGGAGGGTAAAGAATCTGCCTGCAGTGTGGGACACCCATGTTCAATTCCTCCAGGAAGGTCCCCTGGAGAAGGGAATGGCAACCCACTCCAGCATTCTTGCCTGGAGAATTCCATGAGCAGAGGAGCCTGACAGGCTACAGTCCATGGGGTCGTAAAGAGTTGGACCCAACTGAGTGACTAACACGCACACACAAAATCAAACATTGAAAGTGCTCAATAAATAGTATAATCATCATATCGCAACATTGTACAGTGATCAGCACTGGAGATTATTAGTGTTCCCTGCCCAGTAAGGGGGCTTCCCAGATGGCGTTAGTGATAAAGAACCCATCTGCCAATGCAGGAGATGCAAGATATATGGATTTGATCCCTGGATCAGGAGGATCCCCGGCCTAGAGATTCCCATGGACAGAGGAGCCTGGTGGGCTATGTTCAGTGGGTTGCACAGAGTCAGACACGACTTAAGCAACTTAGCATGCATACACACACCCAGTAAGGAGCTTAAGAGGTCAGCTGAGTAAACGTTTATGATGCACTTGTTTTGTGCTTGGTATAAGAAATGTAATGAAGAATGTAGCGGAAGCCCTGCAGGTGAAGGCTTATAACCCAGTTGAAGAGCGTAGTAGGACATAGAAAAGGAAAAGTTGTGTGTGTGTGTGTATGTATAGAGTCTAGTTATTTTGTAAGATGTATGTGTTCTATCACTTTCTGATCATTTTGGAAAGGTTCTGGACAAAAGGTCTTCAGTGTTTTTAGTTTTAGTCCTCAGCATAGTCAGTGTCCCTAATAAAGGCTTATTGAATAATATATTGAATGATTAGCCAAGGAATACCACAGGAGGTATTAAATGTAAATTATTTTATTAAGAGGAATCATTCTTATTTTCAGTTCCAAGAAACTATGATCCTACCTTACATCTGTCTCTTATACACATCTGGTGGGGGGTGGCGGGGGGAGGCTAGGAATAATTGAATCAAGCTTTTTACATATTTGAAGGAATTATGCTGTTTCTCACTTGCAAGCAATGGCAGGCTCAATAGTCCACAAGTGATTGAGGTTGTGCTTTTATTAACAGAGAAAATTTGGTAAAATTGGTTTTATAATATCTTAGCCTTCCTACTAGCCAAACCAGTAAAGTGGAATATTTAGGAAATAGAAGTTAATCTTTCTTCCATGGTAAATCTGAATGCAAGAGGCAGTCTGTGATCCTAACCCAGTGAGGGAGTAAGGAATCCTTCCTCTAGGATTGACCCATGTCCTTTGGCAGATTGTGTTTGCCCAGGTGGATTGAAGCTAATAATTAAACTCTTTTTTGTTGTGGTTGTTTCTGAAACATTGACTGAAAAATATAGACCTCTAGGAAAACTTTTGGATTATGAGTTATCCCTTACTGGGATGTACTGTTGGAAGAGGTTTTATAATCTCTTCCTTAAAGTTTTATTTTAAAAAATTATATATTCATCAGCCTTGATAGATTAGATATAATACTCCTGAGGGGGAAAGAATGGATTGATACAAATCTCCAAGCTGCTTCTTACCTTCTGGCTCTATTATGTGCTACCTTTTCAGACTCAGCGAGCATTTAGAAGTGCGAGACCACTGAGCTTGATATTTTCAAGTGTATTAGTTTGTTTGAGGTAATTCTCACAAAGCAAAGGAGATATCATTGTTTCTGCTGTTGGCATGAAGAAACCCAGGGTCCAGAACGTGAGTAAAGTTGTTCATTGAACGCAGCACAGAAGGGAAGGGGTTGGGCAAGAGAGCTTGAAACCCTGGCTCTGGACCTGGATGCTGGCTTAGATGGCCCATAATGAGCTCTGAGGTCTCAGCCCATTTCTGGTTGTTTCTAGACTCTAGTTGCTTCATTGGTAGAATGAAAGGGTTGGGATGAGGGGATTTGGAGGAAGTTTCTCCTACCTCTGTAACACATGATCCAGGGGGAACTTGAGAGAGGTCAGTATTAATGATCAGAATTTCATAAATACTGCAAGAGCACCTTCTTTAGGGCACAGAGATATATGTCAGATAATAATAGAGCTATTACTAATGGGGATTGTGGAACGCAGATAAAAACTGACATGTCTATATGATCTGCTGGTCAGATGCACAGAGCAAGTGGAGGGGTGACATTGTCTTACAGACATCTCTTGATTTTCCTTATCTTCTTCTGCATCTGTTTTCCTATCCCAGATCCCTTACCATCCATCTCCTTTAAATTTTTCTGATCCTGAAACTTGCTATATTCAGTTATAGCTATGAGTAAATAGGAGGCAAGGAAAGAAAAAAAAAATTTATTCTTTAAAAAATGAGTTCTCAGACTGGGGAAAATTGTCTAGGTCTGAGCTGTCCAACTTGGTGGCTGCTAATTGCAAACTCCTGTTAAGTAAACGAAATGTGACTAGTTAACTATTACATACTAGACTTTGAGGACTAGTAAGAAAAAAGAACATCAAATACTTCATTCGTAATTAAAAATGTTGATTATGTGTTGAAAAAATAATATTTTAAATATTTTGGGTTAAATAAAATATAAAACTAAAGCTAACTTAGTTTGTCTCTATTTTTTAATGTAGCTTCAGGGATATTTAAAATCATACAAGTAGCTTGTGTTTGTACCTTTCATTATTTATCTGTATCATAGTGCTGGTTGAGATGATTCTCAACCACAGGCAACTCCCTCCTCTCACTACCCTTTGCATCCTCCAAGGTACATTTGGCAATGTCCAGGGTTCTGTGTGATTATCACTGCATCTAGTGGATGGACGCTGGAGATGCTGCTGAATATCCTACAGTGCACAGGACAGTGTCCCTCTCCACAACAAGAATTGTCTGGTCCAAAATGTCAAGAGTGCTGAGGTTGAGAACTCCTATATAGATGGTTCAGAAAGGAGAAGTAGCGGCGGAAAAGATTGGGAGCTAAAACTGCTTATAGATTAATCTGATTTGAAATATTAGACTGAATAAATATTTCACAGCACTAAAGAATGACTTATTGTAGGTAAGATGAAGGAATTGGAGAGGGTTAGTGTTAAAGCAATAGATTTTGTTAGTTATTTCAACCAATATTTATTGAGTGACTACAAATCTTTTTTTGGAACAAGATGAGGAAATAATAAACACACATATATAAACATATACAAATACTGAAATCTGAATCTTTGCAAAGCTTCTGCAGAGAAAATAGAGATAAATAAAATACGACTCCTGCCTTCAAAAAGCCTGCAGGCTGGTAGGGGATGGCATGAGGAATGTACTGTCTTGTGAGCAGCATGTGATGTCAGAAGAGAGATGTGGGAAAAACAACAAAAAGAAACAAATTTCAAAGGGAAATATACCACTGTTGGTTGCAGAGATCAGGTAAAGGCTTCATGAGACTGTTCTGTTTGAAATATACCCACAGTGGACAGGATAACATCCCACAGAGTTGATGGCAAGGCATACACAGCAGAGAATACACATGGCCCAAGGCAAAGGGGAGTGTATTTGGGGAACATTCAGTAGTCAGGTTGACTTAAAATCCTAGTGGAAAGCAGTTAAAAAATGAAAGCCCCAAACAAAAGCAGTAAATAGAAACAAATTAAGACTGAAGTCATTTATAACAGATTTAATCGTGTCCAACTCTTTGCGACCCCGTGGACTGCAGCATGCCAGGCTTCCCTATCCTTCACCATCTCCTGGAGCTTGCTCAAACTCATGTCCATTGAGTCATCCAACCATCTCATCTTCTGTTATCCCCTTCTCCTCCTGCGTTCAATCTTTCCCAGCGTCAGGGTCTTTTCTAATGAGTTGGCTCTTCCCATTAGGTGGCTAAAGTATCGGAGCTTCAGCTTCAGCATCAAGTGTCATTCTAATGAATATTCAGGGTTGATTTTCTTGACAAGGTGAAGAGAGATAAAACACATAGAGACAAAGTGTCTAGGGTGAGGCAGTTGCCTGGAGGTTGATAGATAAAGGAAAGGAAGGAATCAGAGATGATCCAGGGGTTTTAAGCTTGGGTGTCTATGGACATTGACAGGGATAGGCCAGGAGGATGGGCTGGTTTGGCAAGAATGGAAAGATGATGAGTTCAAGGTAAGAGTAAGTATTCAGGTGGTCGAGAGCTTGAGGAAGGCCTTGGGAAGGAGATTTGAGGCCAAGACAGTAATAAGGATAAGAAATAGAGATTTGGGGGATCATCTCAGGTAAAGTCATCATTGAAGTTTTGAGAATGGAGAAGATGACTTGAGGAAGGTGGTACCCAGTGAGACGGCTAGGATACACCCTTAGGTGTGATGGTCTTTAGGTGAGGAAATGCAAAGTCAGGAAAGGAAATAGAAGTTGAGGCAGAAGACACAGAGAGAATTCTGTGTAATTTAGCATCCCAGAAGTTATCATAGAAGCTGAGAGGAGTTTGCCTTGGGAATGTTCCTCAGTGGTCAGCAGTATGTTGAGACCGAAGCTCAAGCAATGTCAAGGAGAGTTGGATTTCACCATCCAAAGGCTGCTGGCAGCCTGCTCGTCTCTGAGGAAAGCAGATGGTAAGGCATGGGCAAACCTCTTCCAGGGGCCCAGACTGTCCTGGAGTTTCAGTTGGGAGAACAAGCACGTTTTAATTTTGTGACATTCTTTCTCGAGGGTCATTTATTCTTTCAATAGATATTCACTGAGCACATACCTGCTTATTTTCTCTAAACAGGGTGAGTGATTGAAAGTGAAAGTGAAGTCGCTCAGTCACGTCCGACTCTTTGTGACCCCGTGGACTGTAGCCCACAGGCTCCTCCGTCCATGGGATTCTCCAGGCAAGAGTACTGGAGTGGGTTGCCATTTCCTTCTCCAGAGTGATTCAGTTCAGTTCAGTTCAGTCGCTCAGTCGTGTCCGACTCTTTGCGACCCCATGAATCGCAGCACGCCAGGCCTCCCTGTCCATCACCAACTCCCGGAGTTCACTCAGACTCACATCCATTGAGTCATTGATGCCATCCAGCCATCTCATCCTCGGTCATCCCCTTCTCCTCCTGCCCCCAATCCTTCCCAGCATCAGAGTCATTTCCAATGAGTCAACTCTTCTCATGAGGTGGCCAAAGTACTGGAGTTTCAGCTTTAGCATCATTCCTTCCAAAGAAATCCCAGGGTTGATCTCCTTCAGAATGGACTGGTGGGATCTCCTTGCAGTCCAAGGGACTCTCAAGAGTCTTCTCCTACACCAGAGTTCAAAAGCATCAATTCTTCGGCGCTCAGC
>SJYX01018718.1:62779-132304 GCA_006410675.1 Oreotragus oreotragus
CATGAGGTGGCCAAAGTATTGGAGTTTCAGCTTTAGCATCATTCCTTCCAAAGAACACCCAGGGCTGATCTCCTTCAGAATGGACTGGTTGGATCTCCTTGCAGTCCAAGGGACTCTCAAGAGTCTTCTCCAACACCACAGTTCAAAAGCATCAATTCTTCAGCATTCAGCTTTCTTCACAGTCCAACTCTCACATCCATACATGAGCACTGGAAAAACCATAGCCTTGACTAGACGGACCTTTGTTGGCAAAGTAATGTCTCTGCTTTTTAATATGCTGGCTAGGTTGGTCATAACTTAGGGAGAAGTAAACCTGAGCTAGTCCCTAGTGGAGAAGGCAATGGCAACCCACTCCAGTATTCTTGCCTGGAAAACCCATGGACAGAGGAGCCTGGTGGGCAATAGTCCATGGGATCGCAAAGAGTCAGACACAACTGAGCAACTTCATTTCACTTCAGTCCCTAGTGGCTCAGATAGTAAAGAATCTGCCTGCAATACAGGAGACCAGGGTTCCATCTCTGGGTCAGGAAGATTCCCCTGCAGAAGAGAATGTCTACCTAGTCCAGTATTCTTGCCTGGAGAATTCCATGGACAGAGGCACCTGTCAAGCTGCAGTCCGTGGAGATGCAAAGAGTTGGACACAATTAAGCAGCTAACACTTTCACTTTTTTCTTTCAGTTCCGCTTTAAATTCAAGTCCATGAATTGACTCTAAAGAAAATGAACATTTTCTAGAACTAGCTTTGTAATGCACATTCATTTCTTCTAGAAATAGAAGGATAGATTGTAAGCTTGCCCAGAAGAAAAAATAATTATAAATTAAATGAATATGGAATTTAGAAGTCTTTATCTTCTTAGTTTCTTGTGGTAGTCTTCTGTTTTTTGAGTTGCAGAATTTTTTTTCACAGGCTGTATGACTGTTCTCTTTGCTTATTCTCGTAGAAAGGGTTTTATGCTTTCTCATAGTCAAATAGAGATGGACTCATTCAGAAACTGGCACAGGTTCTCAGCCACATCTTTTGGAGGGATCTCTTGGACTAAATTTAAGAAAAACATAGCAGTGAGCAGAATGCTATAGTTTCTTTAAACTGAAACAAGTTTTTGAATACTGTTGGTGAGAGAACCACTGACGGGGAATACTTACGGCAAACGTTGTTGTGATGACCCTTTGGTGAAAAATGCGTGTGTGTCNAGCCACATCTTTTGGAGGGATCTCTTGGACTAAATTTAAGAAAAACATAGCAGTGAGCAGAATGCTATAGTTTCTTTAAACTGAAACAAGTTTTTGAATACTGTTGGTGAGAGAACCACTGACAGGGAATACTTACGGCAAACGTTATGGTGATGATCCTTTGGTGAAAAATGCGTGTGTGTCCATCATTTTCTTCCCCTAATTGTACCAGGAATTAAGTAAAATTAAAGGTGGAAGAATGGCCGTTTGTATTTCTGATGTTTTGTGAGTTACTGGGACATACTAGAGATCTAGGAGACTTCATAAGTGAAGTGATGAGGGTCATAATACTTTTCCTCTCTACAACGTATAATTCGGACTGGGTGCTTGAGGCACAAATGAGATGGTAAGAGTGTTTCAAATGGCTGTTTTATTATAGAGGGAGCCCCTGCCTGACAAATAGGTCTGTGAATGGCAAAGGCCATGAGGAACAATGAACTGGTCCATTTTATTTCAGATGTGCTGCCTCTGCCAGAATGGCCCTCCTTACTCCTCCATGTCTCTTCCATTGCTCTGGTTTAAACACTCTCCCCTTTCTTTCCCAGTGGTTTTGCTGTTTCTCCCCCAACTCACTGTAGCTGCAGGTCTGTTCTTTCTCCTCTTCCCCTTGCTCATCCCGTGTAGCCCCAGTCAGACGTCTTTTGAGACACTTTCCTCCTTAGGAGGAATCTTCACATGCATCTTAGTCTTTTGGGCCATCACGGTTATGACCCTTTGTTTTATCATTCTCTAGAACGGTGGAAAGTAAAGAAAGGCAAAATGATGAGGGACGGGAGAGAAACACTATTACGTTTGATGACTCGTAACTACTTGTTCAGGGAGGATCCAGTGTTCTCCAAATGCGGATCTTCTCAAAAGGGCTTTTCATTTGCTTCAGGAATCTGAGAGTTGAGAAATGGCTGTGAAGCTTTGGTTTCCAACCATAGCTGAAAGGTGCTGAGGTTAACAGTGGAAAAGAAAGTCAGGGAGCTTGTCTGTAATATCCTCCTGAAATTAAAGAAAGAAGAAGGAAAAAGGAAAAATTAAAGGACAGAGAACAAAGAAAAAGGAGAGAAAAGGTGAAAGAGGGATCTGACCTTGGGTCTCCATCGGACATACTGGCCAGAGGCACATTACCCTCTGGTTTGATCTGAGACTGGCTTTCTAGCCCCTAGTCCACTGCTGGCANGAAGGAAAAAGGAAAAATTAAAGGACAGAGAACAAAGAAAAAGGAGAGAAAAGGTGAAAGAGGGATCTGACCTTGGGTCTCCATCGGACATACTGGCCAGAGGCACATTACCCTCTGGTTTGATCTGAGACTCGCTTTCTGGCCCCTAGTCCACTGCTGGCAGGAGATTGATGGGAAGGGATGGGAGTGGAAGTTCTGGATTCCACTGCCTTAGATTTCTTCTCTCCAAACTGATACATAGACCCAATGTAATCTCAATCAAAATTCCGGCGGACATTTTTTTGTGTGTGTGTGGAAATTGACAAATTGATTCTAAAATTCCAATGGACATGCAGAGGACTTAGAGTAGCCAAAAACAATTAGAATAATGAAAAAAGTTATATGGCTAGGTAACTGATTTCAGCATTTATTCTAAAGCTACAGTAATAAAGGCAATGTGGTATTGGTATCAAGATAGATGAATAAGTGTGATCTGACCTTGGGTCTCCATCGGACATACTGGCCAGAGGCACATTACCCTCTGGTTTGATCTGAGACTGGCTTTCTAGCCCCTAGTCCACTGCTGGCAGGAGACTGATGGGAAGGGATGGGAGTGGAAGTTCTGGATTCCACTGCCTTAGATTTCTTCTCCCCAAACTGATACATAGACCCAATGTAATCTCAATCAAAATTCCGGCGGACATTTTTTGCGTGTGTGTGTGGAAACTGACAAACTCCCTAGTCCACTGCTGGCAGGAGACTGATGGGAAGGGATGGGAGTGGAAGTTCTGGATTCCACTGCCTTAGATTTCTTCTCCCCAAACTGATACATAGACCCAATGTAATCTCAATCAAAATTCCGGCGGACATTTTTTGCGTGTGTGTGTGGAAACTGACAAACTGATTCTAAAATTCCAATGGACATGCAGAGGACTTAGAGTAGCCAAAAACAATTAGAATAATGAAAAAAGTTATATGGCTAGGTAACTGATTTCAGCATTTATTCTAAAGCTACAGTAATAAAGGCAATGTGGTATTGGTATCAAGATAGATGAATAAGTGAGTAGAACAGAATGGAAATCCAGAAATAGATCCACATGTACATGGATAACTTCTTTTAGATGAAGATGCAAAGGCAACTCCATGGAGAAAGGATTGTCTCAACAAATGGTGCTGAAAAAAATTAGATACCCATATTTAAAATTTGTGCTTTGGTCTACCTCTTTTCCCCTCCCTGGCTGCACTTCCAGGCATCTGGGATCTTAGTTCCCTGACCAGGGTTCAAACCCATGTTCCCTGCAGAGCAAGCATGAATTCTTAAAAGCTGGACCACTAAGGAAGTCCCTACATCTGATATCATAAAAAATTAACACAAAGTGTGTCNAGGCATCTGGGATCTTAGTTCCCTGACCAGGGTTCAAACCCATGTTCCCTGCAGAGCAAGCATGAATTCTTAAAAGCTGGACCACTAAGGAAGTCCCTACATCTGATATCATAAAAAATTAACACAAAGTGTGTCATAGGCCTAAATATAAACCTTCAGAAAACACAGAAGAAATCCTTTGTGACTCTGGGTTAGGTAAACATTTCCTAGATACATCACCAAAAGCATAATCTAAAGACAAATAAATCGGACTTCCTTAGAATAAAAAGAAAATTTTCTCTTCAGAAGACACTGTTAGTGAATGAAAAGACAAGCCACAGACTAAGAGGAAGTATTTATAAGGCATAATGTATCTGATTTTGTATACAGAATCTAAAGAACTTTCAAAACTCACGAAGTAAACAATCCAGTTTTTAAAAATGGGTAAAGGATTCAAACACTCAGGCAAAGAAGATATATGGATGGCAGTTCAGCACATAAAAACATGCTCAGCATAATTAGTCATTAGAGAAATGCAAGTTAAAGCCACATTGAGATACCCATGCACATCTAATAGGTGAAAAGTGAAGAGACTAACCATACAGGTGTTGGCAAAGAAGCGGAGACGCTGGGACTCTACTGCATGCGGATGGGATTGTAAGATGGTACAAACACTGTGAAAAACAGTTTGGCAATTTCTTAAAAGGTAAAATTTTACCTACCAAATCATCTAGCCATTCCACTTTTAGGTGTTTGTGCAAGAGAAATAAAAGCATGTATATATTTGAATACTAGAATATTCATATCAGCTTTATTTGTAATAGTAAGAAAACCCCAAACAACACAAATATCTATCAACAGTAAATGGATAAATAAACTGTATGCATACAGCAAACTCTGCTCAGCAATAACAAGAAATGAACTGTGAATACATGCTACAACATGAATGCATCTCAAGAGAGTTACCTCTGCTCTCAAAAAATAGTGCATATATGTGTCCTCATTTGTATTCAGCGTGAGAAATAGAAAAGCAGATTGTTTTTTGTTTAGCAACAGGGAAATGGGATTCAGTGGGTAGAAGGGATTAATAGGAAAGTTGTGAGGAAATTTATAGGGGTGACATTTAATATCATGATGGTGGTGATGATTCCTTGGATGTACACAGAAGTAAAAGCTTATCAAATTATATATTTTAACTATATGCAGTTTATTTTTGTCCATTATACTTTGTTAGCTTCCTGATGGGTCAGTGGGTAAAGAATCCACCTGTAGTGCAGGAGACACAGGAGACATGGGTTTGATCCTTGGGTCGGGAAGATCCCCTGGAGAAGGAAATGGCAACCCACTTCAGTATTCTTGTCTGAAAAATCCCATGGACAGAGGAAACTGGTAGGGTATAGTCCAAAGGTTTGCAAAGAGTCAGACACAACTGAGCGACTAAGCACACATACATTATACTTTAGTTTATAAAAGGAAAGAAAAAAGCACATCAAGTTTAATCCACTAATGTGGATTTATTCTTCTTGATTTAAAAGTGCTTTTGAAAAGTTTCTGCTCCTAGGTTAATATTTTCTGATAGTTTAAGGTGATGATTCTTTTAGTGTCTGTGATATTTAAATGTTTTTAGGCATTAAATGTTACACATAGGGCTTCCCTGGTGGCTCAGATAGTAAAGAATGTGCCCCACAATGTGGGAGGCCTGAGTTTGATCCCTGGGTTGCGAAGATCCCCTGGAGAATACAATGGCTACCCACTCCAGTATTCTTGCCTGTAGAATCCCCATGGACAGAGGAGCCTGGTGGGCTACAGTCCATGGGGTCTGAGAGAGTCGGACACGAGTGAGTGACTTAACTTATAGGTTTAAAATGACAGAAACTTTGGAAAACCAAAATTTCATCAGAACATTGTGGAATAAACNTTCACTTTCACTTAAGTTGGCTATGTTTTCGTTTCCTGCCCCTGTCTTTGACTTTCTTGTTATCCTCCTCTAATAATATCCTCTTCCAAATCTGCATCCATTAAAATATAACCCATCCTTCAAGGTCTCACCTAAATGCCACTACCTTCATGAAAAAACCGATCATGTAATTTGTCATACAAATGAGAGCTTTTGAAGGTGGAAAAGGCAGCTAAAAGGACAAGTATAAACTAGAATTGTTCCTGACTAACTGGGACACATTACGTCTATTCATGAGCCTCTCCCTGGTTTTTCCATTTGTGAATAATCTTTCCCTTCTGCTGAATTTGTTCATATCTTTGATGGAACACATTCTTCCTGGTATTTTGGGTGCAAATAACTGTCAACAGTCTCTTAAATTGTAAATTCCTAGAAAGCAGATTCCTTGTCTTGCTTTTCTCAGAGCATTTAGCACAGAACTGTGCATATAGTAAGGACTCAATTGGGAACTGAAGACAAGAGTGGAAAACAGAAAAAACCCACACTAATATGCTTAGGTCCTAAACAATGTCTTATGGAATTGACCAGCTGCCATCTGATCTAGGTCCAAGTCATTCTACTTCCTTTCCTAACCTTTCATGTGACCCTGAGCAAGTGATTTAATATCTGAGCATCTGGGTTTCTTTGTCTCAAAAATGGGGAAAATTACACCTCTGCTGCATATTTTATGGGGATATTGTAAAGGCAAAGGACGTGAGGTATACAAAAGCACTTTAAAATATGACTCATGAAAGTGCCTCTGCAGATACAAGGCAGTATCATTATTTCATTTTGTTTAGTTGTTTCCAACTGAGTAGTCCAGATAACCTCTTTATCAGTTGCTAACTTGTTCTTTTCAGTGGAAGTTTAGACATTAATTCCTTTTTCCCCCCAAAATTCTCTCTCTGGTTAAAATAAGGTGAAGAGGATAGCAGGTCAGGAGTAACCAGATGCAAGTCTCAGCCCAGCTATTTCTGTCTACTGCTGAGTGTGTGAGCAAGTCACTTAGTATCTTTGGATCTCCTGAACTTTTAAAATGAGATAATACCTATTCTTCCCAAGAGGACAGTATGAAGCTTCCATTAAGTGCTTGTGAAAATCCCCCTGATATAAGTATAAAGGGTCAGGCTGTTAGTGATTATTTCAGAATACTCCTTTGTTTGATGGCTTCTTGCCTTATGTTTATCTATCTACCTGTCAGCAGTAGTTCTTTCTGTTTACCTATCTATGCATCTGTGTATCTGTCATTTTTTCTGTCATTTGTCTATCAGTCATCCTTTCTACTGTTGTTCAGTCTGTGTGTCTGTGTGAGTGTATAATGAATTTCAGGTTATCCGCTGTTTTTGTCTCAGTGCTTTTCAAGTGTTTCTCAAGTGTTTGAAATTTCTTCTGTCTTTAGAGGAAGGAACCATTTCAACCTAATTTCTTACATTTACACAAACACAAGCTATGAAGCAAAGTGATGTTTCTCTTTCAAGAGATGGTTTCATGTGCATCTTAAAGAAATATATAGGCAATTGAAAGTACTGTGCTACAAATGGGACGAAGGACCTCTGACTTCCTAGTAACCCATAGTTACGTGGTTCTGGACTTGAGATGTTACTGTGCCCTTAAATCCTTACTTCAGCCTCTGGAGAGGTCCATAGAAGCAGATTACAGCAACTGTGGGGCTGGTGGGGCCAGCCATAAACTACAGCTGGGAGTGCTGGTAGCCAGAACGCATTGTAATTAACCATCAGGTCATTTCTGCTTCATGCTCTGTGCTAATGCCACATTGTTTTTGCATCTCGTGTGGGGATGATGTTGCTTCTGAGGCCCAGCAGCATTTTCTGATTTTATGCCAACTGTTCTGCTGTCAGCTGCCAAGACTCCTCCTGAACCGTGAATCATGTATTCCTCCTCCTGTAGAAATCGAAGGGAGATCGCTCTCTCACCATCACAACATGGTTGCGGCCCTGAAGCCAAATTGTTTGCCCATGGCCTCCATCAAGGATTATTTGTTTCCTTCTTTGCAAGGCTTTGGGTATTTGACGTTCTAGTCAAGCCATGCATTCTCCCTCCCTCCTCGCTCTCTCAATTTCAGATACCCAATGTGGAATTCCTGTCAGAAGTCTTTTCAGAGCAATTCTCCAAAGCTCCACGGCCTTGCTGAATTCTAAGTATTCGCCAGACCTGAGCTGTAGTGAAGATGCCGGTCTGTCTGCTGTGAGCAAGATTGATTTTAGGGCATCTCTGAAGCTTTTTGTTTTATTCTACTCAGAGTCAAAAGAATGTCTCTTGAGGACAGTGAAATATGCCCTGGCACATTTCTCCTGAGCACATGTTTATATTTCAGCATGAAAGAGCCCCCTAAGCGTGCTAAGAATTTATCTAGCGAAGGTTGCAATTTCTCAAGTCCCTTGTAAAGTCATTACGGTTGATTTGACCTCTGGGATAAATACACATCTGAACAGTGCAGGAGAATATCATGTACACATTTTTTGATCAGAGAACTCTACTTAAATATAATTACTGATGTGTATGAGTGCATGTTTTTGTTCCTTTTTTCTCTCCCACGTAAGTAGGACCTGTAGCCTTCAAAAAGTCATAGCACCTTAGAAGGTGCTTGTTCAATTACATAGTAGAGATTCTGTTATTCACCACTCTTAATGAGTCACCAGAAGAGGTGAGGTTTTATTTACTCTTAAAAATGTTAACCATCTTGTAAGGAAATCTTTCTAGAATGTGAAATACTTTTTTAACTTTTTGGACAAAAAAAAAAAAAACACTGAGTGTAATTTGACGACTTTCTTTTGGATGATTCAGAGTCATCAATTACTGACTGCACCTTTTCCCAAATTGGTGTCAGCAGAATAGCATATTAATAGGTATCTTTGAAAAGCAATGTTCTGTGATCAAATAAATTGGCAAATAAAATTAATAAATTTCTTTTTTTTTAATGATTACTCAGAACCTGTACCATGTTCATGTATATTTTAACTCTCCAAGGAGAGTTAGAGAATGGAGCTTTTCTCAGATAGAGTGAACCAACCAGAGAACCCCTTTGCGTGAGATTGCTATAGTTCTTGAAGAAAATCTTCAGAAAATTTAGGGAAAATGCTACTTTATTGTGGTAAGCCTCTAGGACCACCAATAACATGTGGGCTTATTTGCCTCTATATTGAATGACCCAAACTGCTGCTAAATTGTGATGTCTCTATTTTCTGTGCATTCTCTGTTTTTATTGTTTTTAGGTGTCACTGTGAGTGTTTTGTCCTCTCCTAAATGCTGGATACTCTCCCCTCACCTCATATCAATTATGATTGGGGCATCCGTATAATTGGTTATGGGGCTTCCTTGGCAGCTCAGCAGTAAAGAATCTGCTTGCAGTGCAGGAGATGCAGGAGACGCAGGTTCGATCCCTGGATGGGGAAGATCCTTGGAAGAGGAAATGACAACCTGCTCCAGTATTCTTGCCAGGAAAATCCCATGGACAGAGGAGCCTAGTGGGCTGCAGTCTAGAGGATCGCAAAGAGTTGGACATGACTGAGTGACAGCACACAGCACGTAATTGGTTATTCAAACCAGAATACTTTCGGAAGGGAAAGGGAAGTCTGTAATAGTTAGGGACAAAAGCTGTAAACTCTGAGTCCCCAGGGTGAACCAAGACTGTGATGACTAACACAAAATCAAAACAAACTAACTTAATTAAACAATAGAGGACTTTTATTGGCTCCTGAAACCGAAAAATTGCAGAGGCTGAGTTGGTGTCTGGTGTGGTTTGATCAGAGATCTGGCTTCATTTTCCTGCCTCTGGGTGTGTGATTTATCTTTGCAATGGCCTGCGTCATGGTGCAAAATAATTGCATTATTTTCAGGTTTTATGTCTGGTCATCTGTGTTGCACAGTTGGCCATCAGAAAAGAAGAGCATCTTTGCTCAGAATTTTTAGCAGAAATCCCAAGCTTTGTGCTGATTGAACAAACTTGTAAACCAGTCCCCGAGGAATTCTAAGTGCTTCTTGGTTTGGATATGGTACAACCATTAGTGTGGAAGGGAAACGGGAAATTCTGATACTACCATGGTTATCAGAGGATATCCCTGGAGGAAGGACTCAAATTCAGCTAGACAGAGGGACTGGTACACACTGGATGCTAGATGGGATGGATGCTGGGCACACACATCTACTGTCTATCCCTCCTTATTTAATTCCCCATTTCTGTAAGACATTTCATTATCAGATATTTAAGTTTATTATAATTTTTTGTAAAATAATAAGATGGACTCAGCAGGCCCAGGAATGTGTGTGAAGACTGGATTTGTCACATACATGTCTTTGGGCTGTCCAGTGGCTTTTTTGCTTTCTTCTTAATTCTCAGTTTTCCAGGAAGTTGAGGCCAAATAACTGAGGAGTAGATAGATAGATGGAAAGAATTTGGTCAGTAAATTACTGAGAAGTTATTAGAATATATAAGGTTTCCCCAGTGGCCTGGTGGTAAAGAATCTGCCTGCAAAGTCGGAGATGCAGGAGATGTGGGTTCCATCCCTGGGTCAGGAAGATTTCCTGGAGAAGGCGGTGACAATCCATTCCAGTTTTCTTGCCAGGGAAATTGCATGGACAGAAGAGCCTGGCCATCTACAGTCTGCTGCTGCTGCTAAGTCACTTCAGTCGTGTCCGACTCTGTGTGACCCCATAGACAGCAGCCTACCAGGCTCCCCTACAGTCTATAGAGTTGCAAAGAGTTGGACACAACCGCGCATGCGTGCATGCTTATTGGACTACATCCCCTAATCATATTGTTTTTGATGTTTTATTACACACATAATATATTTTCATCTTTAAAAATATAGAAAAGATAGATAAGCTATTTGAAGATAATAAAAAGCATTTGTAATCCCATTGTTCTGACTCAAAACCAAGAATAAATTTTGACATCCTTCTGCAACAAAAATGCCTGTTTTTATATATGCTTCTGTGTTTGGAAATGTGAAGTCTACTCTGTCTTTGAAAATCAGAAAAAGCAATATTTATTCTGTGCTGCACCTGATATTTTCTTTGCCCAGCAAATGTTACCCCAAATTACATGATGTGGTAATTTATAATGTTACTAATGCTTTAGCTACCTGTTTTCCCTTCTGTGAAATGTAGATTGAAAAATAATAGGTTTTCTCACAAAGGTGAAAATGTTTCTCTTAGACATAAATTAGTTTCTATTTACAAAGCTGTTATATTTATTCAGCATATCTCAAAGGAAAATTGTTTTCCAAAATGATTGTTATGAGACACACATTTCTTCATCATTCCGTCAGAGTCCTGTAATGGATTTGATGCAGGTTTCTTTTTGAGAGGCTTATCTTTTGGTCCTAATATATAGGGACATGCTGGGGATTGCATGTCTGCAAGTATCGGGGTCTTGGAGAAGGGACATGAGAAGAGACTAGCATAGCCGGGCCAGGCAGTGCAGTTGTGATAAGAATACTCTCACAGCTCCTTCTGGCTCCTGGTTCTCCTTCTTCCCCTTTGCCTGACCATCTCTGAGTCTCAGCTTCCTCTCTGCAAAATGAGGATAATGCCACTCATACATAAATGGCTGTTCAGGATTTAGATAGATCGTGTCATATTAAGTTCTTGCCCCAAAGTAGGACATAGTTTCAGTTCAGGTTTCAGTTCAGATAAGGAGGTGAAAGCAAGGAAATGAAAATGACTGTTCTGCAAAGAGGCTGAGGATATGGGGGGATGTTTAGCTAGTTTCTGAAGTCCCGAGGCCACAGTTGAGGGTATAGGAGGGTGGGGGTTGTGTGGTCATTGGCAGGGCAGAGAGTGCCTGCTGAAGTCGCCGGGGAGATGATAGCCGTGGTGGTCTGCGTCATTAGTGGCTCCAGTGAACCCTGCCTCCCCGTGTCCTGCCCTTACATATTCTCCTTCTCTTGAATTTCTTTTTAAAGGGTCTTGTCGTTGTTACTGTTGTTTGGCCATGCCATGTGGCACGTGGGATCTTAGTTCCCCGACCAGGGATCAAACCCGTGCCTCCTGCATTGGAAGCTTTGACTCTTAACCCCTGGACCACCAGGGAAGCACCCTCTTCCCTTGATTTTGGTCTGAGTCTGTGACTTGCTTTAACCGAGGAAATGTGGCTTCAGTGAGGCAGTGCCAGTTCTGGGACTAAGCTTTTACAAAATCCTGTGAAAGCCCTAAGATACCCTTAAAGAAATCTGGCTTTCTTACTGGAGAGACTACCTGGAAAGGCCGAGTGGAGAGAGAACCCTTTACCCTCCATGGGGAGAGAGGGGGAGGGGGAGAAAGGTGGAAGGAGAGAAGCCTAGGTCCTCTTAGCCGAGTCCAGTCCTCAGCCAATCTGTCAGCTGAATGCAGCCACCTGGTGACCATTAACAAGGTCCAGCTAAGCTTAGTCTAAACTGGACTATAATGAGAAAAAAGATTATTTTAGCCTCTGAGTTTCAGGGGAGTAGCAGGTAACTGAAGTGGTATCTGAGTGAGTTAAAGTGAAAGTGTTAGCCGCTCAGTCATGTGCAACTTTTTGCAGCCCCGTGGACTGTATAGCCTGCCAGGCTCCCCTCCATGGCATTCTCCAGGCTCTAGGCAAGAATACTGGAACGGGTTGCCATGCTCTTCTCTGGGCATCTTCCCGGAGAAAGAGCGAACCGGGGGCTCCCTCACGGCAGGCAGATTCCTTAGTTTGAGCCACCACGGAAGCCCCGTTATTTGAGTACAGAGGCCTAAGTTTAGGAGGCAACTAGGGAAAGTGGCGGGGAAGGCAATGGCACCCCACCCCAGTACTCTCGCCTGGAAAATCCAATGGACGGAGTAGCCTGGTGGGCTGCAGTCCATGGGGTCGCTAACAGTCGGACAGACTGAGCGACTTCACTTTCACTTTTCTCTTTCATGCATTGGAGAAGGAAATGGCAACCCACTCCAGTGTTCTTGCCTGGAGAATCCCAGGGATGGGGGAGCCTGGTGGGCTGCCGTCTATGGGGTCACACAGAGTCGGACACGACTGAAGTGACTCAGCAGCAGGGAAAGTGGAGAATGTAAGGCATTTTGGTAGATTTGGTTTTGATGTTCCCCTCGAAGTAGGTGAGCCCAGGACATAACAGTATTCAGCTGTGGCCAGGACAAGAGGCTTAGGAGTGGTGGTATGGAGCCCACATGCCCATTTCTGCCCTCAGCTCTTACTGACAGGTGAGTTTTATTGAGGAGATGAACACACCACCACTAGCCTGTTCTTCCAACGGTGTTTGGTCTGGCTAGTATCTTCATTCCTTCAGTCCTTATTCCTGTCTGGTTTTGAAACACTTTAACATTGTTAGCACCTTCTCCAGGTATACTCCAGCTTGTCAATGGCTTTCTCAGATATGGCACCCATAACTGAAATCGTCAATTTCTAGTGTGGTTATAGCTTTCATAATAGAAAGGAATTGTTGCATTTTCTCGCGTTAGGCACTTCTTGTTTAAAATGTAATTTCAGATTGCTTTAATTTTGGGGGGAAGCTGTAATACTGTTGACTCATATTTAGCTTTAAGGCAACTGAAACACTTCTATCATCGTTATTTTTTTTCTTAACATTGATGGCTATTAGGTCAAATCCTATACTTGTGCAGTCAATTTTTTAACCTAGGAATGTAAAATTAAGTTTAATTTGCTGTGTTCTGGCTCATACATGTAACCTATGGTCACCGTGTTGAATCCTGGCTGTTTTTTTTTTTTTTTTATTACCTGTACTCTTAGCTTCACATTATCCACAAGTTTTAGTGTGTGTGTGTATGCTTGTCTGTTTTTTTGTTATGGAAAAGGAGGTTTGGAGATAGTTCTGTGGCATGCCCAGGGAAGCTTTGTCTAGGTTGACACCAGACAATTGGAAAACAGTTTGAGGTGTTGGTTCAACACGCTTCCTTTCTTTACTTACGCCTCTCCTGTTAGTAAAAGCTCAGTGGGGAGGTTGTTTGGAAGTCGAAAGAGAAGTAGCTAGTGCCTGAGGGTGTCAGGAGAACTTTTGAAATTCTTTTCCAAATGGTAGACCTTGCTATTGGTCCCTCAACTAGAATTTCTTTAGAATGCATTCAAAGTTTAGAAGAAAGTTTTTTAACAGGGTGGCATTCGGTTATCCCCAGTTCCAGATCCTGTTCTCTGGGCGCACATTCAGGACGCACAGCCATCTCAGAAGCCTTCGTCGAGTCCTGTGTCTGTCCTGACTGAGGATCAACAGTTCGTCATCCATCTCAGTCATATGTTGAGACGCCGTGAAGGACATTGACACCATTGAGCAATCCATCGGTGGTCAGTTTTTAATTCACAGGCAGAACCATTTTGGGGCCAACTATAATTGAGCATGAATCACAAGCTGTTCATGCGTCTAAAGAGTCTGTGTCATATAAAACCATTCTGAGAATGATGGTGGGTAAGAATATGCTCTTTGTGTGTTGAATTCCAGTCCTCAATAATATAAAACAAAAGTAGTGCTACACTGAATTTTAACAGCACCAAATACATCCCATCTAGCTTTTAGAAGAGCTGTGTACCTGCCCTCCTGTCCAAGTTAAGTGAAAGATAAGCATCTTTGTCCATGTTTTCAACAAGGCAGGTGAACCCAGGGGCTAATTACTCTCAAAAAGAAAGCTAAACAATCCCCTTGGTCAAATCTTCAGTAATTAGAGTTACAATACCAAATAAATTACTTTTTTTCTTGCTTCTCAAGGCAAACAGTTTGTAGCTAAGTCAGTCTAGGGACACAAGAGGATGCAGTTTTTAAAAATAGAAATCTTGATTAAAGTAGCCAGCTGCTAGGTAGTTCCTGCTCTTAAAATATTTCAGACCAAAATCACTGCTGTTTTATGTATAAAACTCTAGTGTCTCAGCTGCTTAGACCATTCAAACACAAATGGAATCTTAATGCCAAATGAATTGTTAAACCACATTTTCTATCCTGTTTGCAAGTTTTCTTCTAGGCCACCTCTGTGTCGAGGTGAAATGACTTTTTTTCTTGGAGAAAGGAAGGGGTCAGTTTCTTTAATTTTTATAGCTATATGGCATTCACATATTTGTTAGTGAAAGATATAGATTTTTTCTCTTTTAGTTAATAAGGACAACCTGACAGTTCAGAGAGTCTTCTAGAAGCTTTTATTATAATTAATTGCAAAATACAACATCTATAGTTTCTTAATTACTTACTATTTGAATCCTAGCTTGACGCTAGCACTTTATGTATGTTATGTATGTTATTTCAAACATAGCCCTGTGAAATCTGATGGTATTCTTTTTGTTTTACAGGAAAGAAAATTGAGGCTTAGGGACGTGAAGTAGCTTATTTAAGGTTACAAAGCTAGTAAGTTGCAGTGCTGGAGTTCAGGTCCCATCATCTCTACCTCCAGAGTCTGGGCTCATAGCCACTGTGCTAAATTGCTATTTTATCTGCTTGGATTGGATGTGTCTTTTATTGTGCATGGGTGCTAAGTCGCTTTAGTTGTGTCCAGCTCCTCTGCAGTCTTATGGACTGAAGTCCTCCAGGCTCCTCTGTCCATGGGATTCTCCAGGCAAGAACACTGGGTTGCCATGTCCTCCTCCAGGGGATCCAGGGATCGAACCCACATCTCTTGTGTCCTGTATTGGCAGGCTAATTCTTTACAATCTGAGCCACCAGGGAAGCCCATCTTTTATTGTACATTAAATCAAATTCATTTTTGAAAGTAAGCAGGATGTAAATAGTATTGAGTGGCTTTCTGTTAAATGAATTCCTTGCCTTATTTTTGGAAGGCTTTAATATAAGTCTTTATATGCAATATGGTGAATAAATTTGGGACTTGCTTATCTAAACTCCACATTTTCCCCCCCAGAGATTTGGCTATTTCTGCCGAGGTTCTTTTACTTTTATACAGTTTTCTCCGTGTGAAGCTATATTCTGAGCCTTAACGTGAGCATTAACGAGACAGTGTGCCTCACCCTCTCCTTTGTCTGCCACATGTGAAGAGGCAGTGGATGTTGTCAGCATTTAGACTGGCAGAATCTTTTCAATGAACGTGGAAGAATTTGATGATATTCTGTCATTTGTCAAAAAGAAAAGTTTAAATGCATACGTATTATCCTACGTCATGGAAGCCTTTAATATAATTGATTCTTTCTGAAGCTGTATACGATGCAGATGTTTTATTCATGAGTTGTTATTTCTGCAGAAACTCTTTGGGCTCCTATTTCATTTTCCATGGCTGAATATACCATGATTTGACTTTTTCTTTGTTTACCTTATCCTTATAGAGGCAGTGTTATTTCTGAGATGTTAATCCACATCGTAGGGCTAGGACACAGCTGTTGGTAAAACTTAATGATTGTTGACTACAGTTACATCCCCATGAGCTTATAGTATAGATTTCAAAGGCATTGATTGTGCAAGAAAACCCTATCTTTGATTTACGTGGCAAAACTTCTATTACACTATGACCTTAATTTTCCTGTGGTGCCAGGGATGTTGGTGGGGAAGGCATCAAAAAGGAAAGATGTGACTAATGATAGTAACAGGAGCAACAAGGGGTATGAGTGAACACATCTGTCTAATAAGCTTTTAACCATTGCATATTTATGAAAATAATCACATGCCTAAGTCTAGACAACAATATTATTTTCGCTTGTCGCTGTTTTAAATTTTGCCTCACTCTTTTTTTGTGGGAGAGAAGGATACCTCTTTGCCTTGCTTTTCTACTCAAATAAGAAGGGCTCCCTGGTGGCTCAGTGCTAAAGAATCTGCCAGCCAATGCAGGAGATGTGGGTTCGATTCCTGGGTTGGGGAGATTCCCTCGAGTAGGGAATGGCTACCCACTCCAGTATTCTTGCCTGGAAAATTCCATGCTGGCTGCATTCTATGGGGTCGAGAAGAGTTGTATATGACTGAGTGACTGAGCACCTACACATCCATATAAGAAATGTAGTGGATTATTAAAAGTTATGAAAGAGGAAGATAGATTGTTTCTTACTGGCCACACAAATTTTGGATATTACTTTTCTGAATAAATGCTGAATAGATTTCTGCTCTTCTCCCATATAAATCTTGTTCTTCTGCATTTGGGAGGATACAGGCATTCCTTGAAGCTGTTATGTGTTCAGTTCCAGACCCCCACAGTAAAATGGATATTGCAGTAGAGCTAGTCTCATGAATTTTTTTGGTTTCTCAGTGCATATAAAAGTTACACCATACTGTACTCTGTTAAATGTGCAATAGCATTATGTCTAAAATAACAATGTATATACCTTAGTTTAAAAGTACTTTATTGCTAAAAAATTTCAACCATCATCTGAGCCTTGGGAGATGGCATTATCTTTTTGCCTCCGTGTTGATGACTGCTGACTGATGAGGGTGGTGGTTGCTGAAAATTTGGGTGGCTGTGGCAGTTTCTTAAAGAGGACAACAGTGATATTTGCTGTGTTGATTGACTTGTTCTTTCACAAATGATTTCTCTGTAACATGCAATGCTGTTTGTTTGTACTTTACCCATAGTAGAACTTTGAAAATTAGAGTCAGTCCTCTCAAGCCTCGCCTCTGCTTTATTAGCTAAGTTTATGTATTACCCTAAGTCTTTTGTTGTCATTTTAGCAATCTTCATAGCATCTTCACCAGGAGGAGATTCCATCCCAAGAAGCCACTGGCAACTCCTCATATGTTCAGTTTTTTTTTAAATTATTATTATTTTTTACTTTATAGTACTGTATTGGATTTATCATACATTGACATGAATCCGCCACGGGTATACATGAAATCCCAAACATGAACCCCCCTCTCACCTCCCACCCCACATCATCCCTCCGGATCATCCCCATGCAGCATTGTAATCCCATCCTCAGACTCCACTTCTAATTCTAGTTCTGTTTCCTCCATATGTGCAGTTATTTCCTCCACTGAAGTCTTGAACCCCTCAGAGTCAACCATGAGGGCTGGAATCAACTTCACCCAAAGCCAAATGTTTATGCTGATATTCTTACCTCTTCCCATGAATCACAAATGTTCTGCATGGCACCTAGAATGGTGAATCCTTTCCAGAAAGTTTTCAATGGACTTTGCCCATATCCACCAGAAGAATCACTGTCTGTGTCAGCCATATAGACTTGTGGAATGCATTTCTTAAAACTTGAGAATTGAAGTTATTCCTTGATCCATGGGCTGCAGCATAGATGCTTTTTGTTAACAGACCTGAAAACAACATTAATCTCATTGCACATTCCCGTCAGAGCTCTTGGGTGACCAGGTGCTTTGTCAATGTGCAGTTCTATTTTAAAAGAAATTTGTTCTTTCGAGTAGTAGGTCTCAATAGTAGGCTTAAAATATTCATTAAATCATGTTGTAAACAGATGTGCCGTCATCCAGGCTTTGTCGTTTCATTTATAGAGCACAGGCAGAGTAGATTTAGCATAATTCTTAAGGACCCTAGGATTTTTCTCAATGGTAAATGAGCATTGACTTCAAATTAACGTCACCAGCTGCATTAGCCCCTAACAAGAGAGTTAGCCTGTCCTGTGAAGCTTGGAAGCCAAGCATTGACTTCTCTTCTTTAGCTATAAAAGTCCTAGATGGCGTCTCCCAATATAAGGCTGTTTCATCTACATGGAAAATTTGTTGTTTAATGTAGCCACCTTTGTTACTAATTCACATCTTCTGAAAAACCTGCTGCAGATTTCTGTGTCTTGTTTTCGACTTATACATCAGCACTTTCTGCTTCACCTTGTACTTTGATGTTATGGAGACAGCTTTTTTTTCCCCTTAAACCTGAGGAATCAGCCTCTGCCAGCTTCAGATTTTTCTTCAGCAGCTTCCTCACTTCTCTTAGCCTTAGTAGAACTGAAGAGACTTAGGGCTTTGCTCTTGAATAGGATTTGGCTTAAGGGAATGTTGGTGGCTGGTTTGATCTTCTGTCCAGATCACTAAAACTTTCTCCAATCAGCACTGAGGCTGTTTTGCTTTCTTATCATTTATGTGTTCACTGGAATAGCACTTTTCATTTCCTTCTTCAAGAGCTTTTCCTCTGCATTCATAAGCTAGCACAAGAGGCTGATTTTCTCAGCCCATGTCAGCATTTGACATGCTTTCCTCACTGAGCTTAACTGTGTCTAGCTTTTGATTTAAAGTGAAAGGTATGTGACTCCTCCGTTCACTTGAGTATTCAGAGGATGTTGCAGGGTTGTTAAATGGCCTTACTTCAGGATAGTTGTGTCTCAGGGAACAGGGAGGCCTGAGGAGAGGGGGACAGAAGGGGGAATGGCTCATGGTGGAGCAGCCCGCACACACACATTTATCCATTGTTTGCCATCTTAAGTGGGCGTGATTTATGGTGCCCCCAAATAATTACAGGGGTAACATCCGAAATCACTGATCACATATCGCTGTACCAAATATCATCATGATGAAAAAGCTTCAAACACTGCAAGAGTCTCCAACATGTGACACAGAGACATAAAGTGAACAACCGCTGTTGGAAAAATGGTGCCGGGAGACTGACACAACGTAGGGTGGCCATAGACTTTCAATTTGTAAGGAAAGGCAATAGAGTGGAATGTAATGAAAGGAGGCATGGTTTTATTTGCAAAGCAGAAGTAGAGACACAGACACAGAGAACAGATGTATGGATACCGAGGGAGTAAGGAGCGGTGGGGTGAGTGGGGAGATTAGGACTGGCATGTATCCTCCACTGGTACTGTGTATACAAGAGACAGCTGATGAGGACTTCCGGTATAGCGCAGAGAATACTCAGTGCTCTTTGGTGATCTAAATGGGAAGGAAATCCAAAAAAGAGGGGATATACGTATAGGTATGGCTGATTCACTTCGCTGTATAGTAGAAACTAACACTGCAATATAAAGCAAATATAATCCAATAAAAATTAATTTTTAAAAACCCACAAAAAATAGAATGAGGCATGCTTGTAATTGTATTGAACACTGGTATAGAGTGTCCTTTTGTCCTTCGTGTGTGTGTGTGTGTGTGTGTGAGACAAGAAGAAAATCATAATTGCTACCTAGTTAGTAATTTGAGGTGTTTTTTGCCTCCCCCCGGCACCCCCCATCCCCCAGCCTACCACAACCGTGCTCTCCCTCCCATTATGGACATTAAAAGGAAGTTGTAAAGGTGAGTGCCGGTTGCTCATCCCTCATCCTAGCTCTGGATTCCTAGGAACTGGAGGAAACATTCCCCTTGCTTGAATTTGGATCTACAAACCAAGGCAATAGATTGTCTTCGTGAAGTTTCTCATGGAAAATGGAAAAACAACACACACACACACACACACACACACACACACACACACGCCCCTTTTGGTTTACTTGTTGCTTAGCTCTGCTGTGGACCAAATTGTTTCCTCTCTCCCTCCCTCTGTCTTCAGGTTTGTGCCAGCCAGCAGCCTCTTCAATATACCTGAAAGACTCCTCAGATGAAGGCTGGCAGTGTAGCTTTTTAAAAAAGTTGGTGCCTACATGACTGAACACAGGCAGTGGTGGAAAGTGATTTTCGGCTTGCCTTTGGTGCTTGCATTTTTTCTGACTTTATTATAGGTGCCTCTTTCTATTCTTTTTCTCATGTTTACTTATGCTTAGCAGATGAGTCGTTAGAAAACCGGGCACCGTTTTCCCCTTCAAAATGTATTAAAAGTAACAACGCTACTTAATCCTCACCTTTGGAAAGCCATGGACCTGGCGTGTGGGTGTGAGGCCAGAAGTGAGGGGAGGTGGAGGTTTAAAGTAGCCATGCCTCCCCAGGGAGATTAGCTGCGTGGGTTCCTTTTCTGTACTTGGTCTGAGAAAGTTTTAGGAAATGTGACAAAAATCACTAAGTCTTTATTGTTGGTGCACTTGGCAAGGACGCTACCTTTAGAATTTTCCTTCCTGTGTTGAAATGTCGATCTACATGTGATAGCTCAACACGTTTACTAACTGTGTGGCCACGGGCAAGCTGCATAATCTTTTTGTGTGGCGGTTTCCTTAACTGGGTTTACTCTTAAGTACCTAACTCCCAGGGAGGTCGGAGGAGTATCTTCATCTGGGTAGTTGTCTCGGGCAGTGGCAGGTGCACAGTGAGCATTCAGAAAGAGAATTGTGCCCTCAGACAGCAGCAGCAAGAGGGAACTCCATCTGGAGTTAGACTCAGCATTCGAATCTTCACTCTGCTATTTCTAGTCTTGGGATCGTGACTTTATATGCTTGTCGGCTGCAAAGTTTCCATGCACTTGGTACTTCCCTCGTAAGATTTTCATCCAGGTTAGTACAGTGCCTGGATGATAGTAGTGTTAGTCGCTCAGTCGTGTCCGACTCTTCGAGACCCCATGGACTGTAGCCACCCAGGTTCCTCTGTCCATGGAATTCTCCAGGCAAGAATACTGGAGTGGGTTGCAATTTCCTTCTCCAAGGGATCTTTCCAACCCAGGGATCAAACCCAGGTCTCCTGCATTACAGGCAGATTCTTTGACATCTTAGCCACCAGGGAAGCCCTGGCTAATAATAAGCACTCAGTAAAGTCAAGTGATATTATCATTGTTGTGAATTTCTGATAATTCTCTGACTGTCTTTGTATTTCAGGACTTTTCAGCTCATAGTGCTTATGTTTTCAACATTATATTTATGAAGACCTTCTATCTGATGTTATCACCAGACTCTAACCTGAAAATTCAGATTAGATGTAGAAGAAGGGATGAAAACTTGCTATCTGAAATATCTGAGTATTTCTCTGAGGTGCCAACAGGGAAAAGAGAAGCAAGCCATTAAGAATATTTTCCCCCATCCTACTTACGAAAAGACTGCCTAGGTCAGTTGATCATAAGGAAGTAAAACTTCTTACTTTCATATTTCCTGCCCCCAGTGATGAAAATAAGTTGATATTTTATTTGTCTTCTTTTGAAGTTAATGCAGCAAGTCTAGCTTATGACCTTTAAAAATGCTTTCATGGGTTCACTTGAAGATAGTTTTCCCCCATTGCTTTGAATCCTGTGATAAGATATTAACTTCATCCCTCTTTCCGGTTACTCACATTTCAAATGTTTGTCCATAGGACTGTGGCCTATCTTAGATAAAACTTGATCAAATTATGTATACTCTATCTTCATTGTTTTCTCAACACTGAATTTCCTTCCCAATTCTGTAATATTTTTACTCCTTCCCTTTAAACTTAAGAATTATTTATAGTAGGTTTTGCTGTCATGCAATGCTCCACATTTAACTTGTGGGTTTTCATGTGGTGTCCTAGAAAATATATTTTGTTTTCTCCCCTGTTCTTTCATTTCCATCCAAACCAGAGCATCCTGGGTGGATCACATTTCAACATATTATATTCTCTGTTTAGCCAGGCGTATTAGTTTTGTAACAGTAGACCTTTGTCCTATTCATGAAGTGCCTTCTGAACAGGGTCCTTATCAAGTTCTGAGAGGTATAGTTTTGCCCACTGAACAGTTTCTTAATTTAGTTCAACTCACTTTGCCATTCAGGTGATTTTCCAGATTAAGAATCTTGACTCTTTGAGCTGCAAAGTGCTAAAGGGTGCCTTTTACAACTGGGGCTTGTTTAGTAAGAATGTAGTATCTCCAGTGCACTGTGTAATTGAAAGACAGCATGTAGCTGGCTAGTGCTTCTCAGCCAATTAAGGCCTTTTCCATGTAGCACTGTGCTCATCTTGTAGTAGGTTGAATAATGGCCACCCCAAGACATCAAGTCCTACTCTTTGTGATTTGTAAATGCTACTCTGTTTCAACAGAGGGTTTGTGGATGTGATTAAGGATTTTGAGATGGGGAGATTACCCTGGGTTATCCAGGTGACCCCTGTTTGCCATCGTGACTGTCTTTATGACAGAGGACAGTCACATGGCGAGAGGGTGTCATGAAGGTGGAGGCAGAGATTAGAATGATGCAGCCAGAAGTCCAGAAAGGTGGTTTTCCACTTACATTTTGCTTTTATGTTGCATGTGTAGGATTGTAGCCCATTTCCTTAGAGGGGAAGGAAGGCAGGTGCTGCCTTTCCAGACAACTGGCACGTCCTCCTAGGACACAGTACACAGAGGGGCCTGTCATCTGCCAGTGCTCAGCCAGGGAGAGCAGAAAGCAAGTGGTATGGAGAAACCAAGGTGCTGATGGGCAGGGTGGAGACGTGAGTGAGGACTGACTCTCTCTTCCCCAGGCATTCTTTCCTGATAGTGAAAAGCCAACTGTAATTGATATAACCCTGATAGAGACAAAGGACTTTTGCTTTAGAGATGGAGTTAAATATTAAGGGGAAAGGAAAGAAAGCAAAGGCAAAAGAAACTAATTTTAAAAAAGAAAGTAGAAAATCTATTGCCCAGAAAAAAGGTTTGTCTGGGTTATCTTAAAAAGGATTGTGTGACTATCTAAAAATGAGATAAAACTACACATTCTACGCCCTGAATCATGAACCTAATTATTCATATAAGGCTATGCTAATAAAAGAAAAGACTCTGATGCTGGGAGGGGTTGGGGGCAGGAGGAGAAGGGGACGACAGAGGATGAGATGGCTGGATGGCATCACGGACTCGATGGACGTGAGTCTGAGTGAACTCCGGGAGATGGTGATGGACAGGGAGTCCTGGTGTGCTGCAATTCATGGGGTCGCAAATTGTCGGACACGACTGAGCAACTGAACTGAACTGAATAAAAGAAAACTGTTGTTTGTGTTGTTAAACCAATTGAGTGAGTGATTGAAAGTCGCTCAGTCATGTCCGACTCTTTGCGACCCCATGGACTATACAGTCCGTAGAATTCTCCAGGCCAGAGTACTGGAGTGTATAGCCTTTCGCTTCTCCAAGGGATCTTCCCCATCCAGGGGCCAAACCAGGGTCTCCCGCATTGCGGTGGATTCCTTACCAACTGCGCTACCAGGGAAGCCTATCAGAGAGTTTTAATTTATTTTGGTATAGGAATTGACTTCTGAAAAATGTCTGTATCCTCTCCTGTTGAGCACTTTGGGTGACAGAATCCTTGTGAAGTTGCAAGCTTAGGAGGTTTTCCAAACAAATGTGAAATGATGCACTATACCAGGGTTCTCTTTTCCAGTCTGTTCTGTTACTGGTGTGCAGTGTTTACCAGTTATTCTACTGGTGCGCTGCTGCTGCTGCTGAGTCGCCTCAGTCGTGTCCGACTCTGGGTGACCCCATAGACGGCAGCCCACCAGGCTCCCCTGTCCCTGGGATTCTCCAGGCAATAACACTGGAGTGGGTTGCCATTTCCTTCTCCAATGCATGAAAGTGAAAAATGAAAGTGAAGTCGCTCAGTCGTGTCCAACTCTTAGCGACCCCATGGACTGCAGCCCACCAGGCTCCTCCGTCTATGGGATTTTCCAGGCTCTATCGCAGTTTTTAATTTATCTTCTTTGTAATATTTGGGTCAGTGAATTTCAACACGAAGACTTGCTGATAAATGCTTTGCTTCAGGTTGTCTTCAAATGTTGACAGATTGTACAGTTTACAAACACCATTTTGAGCAAGAAAACAAAAACAGTTGTGCTACAATTGATTTGAATAAGGAGGACTGGTTGCATTTATCATTGCTCTAATGATAACTGAAAGTACTACATATGGTTCAATTGAATTTGAATCTGATACTGTTCATTTAATATGAAGGACTTAGGGTTTCTAGATTCTAAAACTCACATTTCTCTCTTGATTTATAACTTGCTACATACTTTTTCCAAGGTATTTTCCCCCGTCTCATGTGCAGAACTCTCTGTCTTGGTTTGTAATCAGCTTTGTTTTACATCTGGGCGAACATACTCTTTCTCTGTCTCTCTTTTTCTAAATCCTATCATACGGCATATGGGATCTTGGTTCCCTGACCAGGGGTCAGACCCGTGCCCCTTGCAGTGGAAGCATGGAGTCTTAACCAGTGGACCACTAGGGAAGTCCCTGGGCAAACATACTCTTTATCCAGCTAGGATGTCATGCAAATGACTGTAGGGACAGGGAACCTACTAGGTGTGAGATATCTCGTTAGCTCATGGAATCTCTGCAGATGGAAATAGGATCCAGAATGGTTGGTTGCATGTGCTTGTGAAAAGTGAAGGGTTGGTTTGAAAGGGTCACACACCCCACATCAGCTTGTGTGCACAGGAGGATGCAGGTGGGGTAATAGGGAGTGGAATCTTTGGGGATTCTGGGTGGCCTCCTGGCTCTGGTCTCTGGTTACCATTTAGGAATACAAGACCAGAATTGCTAGGCCTTCTTTTTCAAGAAAAAAACCACAGAGCAAGTTTTGGGGTAATATTCTCATTATTAAGTTTGAGTGAGTAATTGATAATTCTTAAAGAAAAAAAAAGCAAATCCCAAGGATCAAACTTTGTGGGTCAAACAAAGCCTGTCTGGGTCTGTGAGCCTGTGACCTCTGGTCAACACTGATTGAATGGACTGATTGGAGTTCTCCAACCCCAGTCTTACAGAAAATATTTATTGCCTCACATCTGCTGCCTCTCTCTCCTCCATGACTTCAGATGTATTGTGATTATTTTTTCTTCTCTCTTTCACTCGTGGAGCCTGCGGAAGAGAATTTCGATAGCTCATCAGCCTTCAGTATAATTCATGCTGGGAAATACTGGTGGTGACTTGGCCCTTTTAAAGCAAAGAGCTGAGCTAGAGCAAAATCTGAAGAGATAATCAGAACTCATTTGAAATATCTCCAGTAGGAACAGAACAAGGATAAGCAAGAGGCAGAGAGATTGGATTAGCCGGAAAGCATCTCTGCAGAGATGCGTATGACATCAATGCTAAGTGAAGATGGTTCCAGAAATACAGAAAGTCTGAGTTTTTATTCTTTAGGGGAGAGTTGCCCAATAAAATACAAAACAGCCAGTTAAATTGCAATTTCAGATAAAAAACAAATAATGTTTTAACATAAATATAGCCTCTGGAATATTTAGAAAGTATAAGTATACCCCAAGCATCATAATTATAGTAAAATTTTTTGTTGTTTATATAAAATTCAAATTAAATTTGACATCTTGTTTTTGTGTTGTTTTTATTTGCTTAATCTTGAAACCCTATGTTACAAGCCTGGGTAAAATTCAGAGTCTAAGGCAGAATACCTAAAATTTATAAGCTGGAATATAGTGAAGAATTATAACAAGTTCTTTCAGTTGTATTTGAATTGATTGTCTGATGTTGAATTGTCCTTATGAACTTGCTGACTTTTAAAATAACCTTTGCTAGAACTGCTGCAGATATGGAGGCAGACCGATCTCTGTGTGTGTAGAGCTATCATGGAAGTTCACAGAAAAATACAGTTCAAATTTTTGTTCATAGTTGATTAAAGGCTCTGCAAAGGGATAACAATTGTAAGGAGGTGTTGGAAGTCAATAAAAATGATTAGTTAGACATATTAGCAGATACATAATAATGGAAAGTGATCAAAGTGATCATATTAGTAATGGCCAATATCTAATTCCTATTAACTGGACTAACAAAGAAATAAAGACTTAGGGAAAATATTGCTAATTCCCATACATTTTATTTTCCATAGAAACATGATATTCTTTTTTGTATGAAACTGCCACTAAAGTATTGGATAATTGAATACATATAGTATTCTTCTTGCCTTCTCCTGTTCACCTAATTTATTTATAAAATACTGTGGTATTTCTCTTTCCCTTGGGAAAAAAAGAGAAGTACAAGACAGAGTTGCCTTCCCCAAAGGTCCCAAGCTAGTTTGAAGGAACGCTAAACTTGGGAAAAGGTAGAATAATACGTGTAAATATACGTGCTGTCATGTAGCTTTCTGCACTCTGTGTTGTATGTAGCAAAGATTTTTTACATCAAAAAGAAGAGAGCTCTTTGAGCCCCTCAGTCTGAAAAATGTAATGGGAGGAAGGAAGAAAAGTTGAGGCTTTGAAATAAAAATGGCATGAGAAAAGTTATGGATGCAGGAAAGTATAGGACAGACATTTAGGGGAGTGAGTGTCCGGTATAGTACCTGTGATCAAACCTCTTATTATTAAGGCATCTCTCATTGCAAACACAGTTAAATATTGTGAGTAGATGGAGCCATCATTTATAATTATGTCTGGATTCTCTCAATATTTTTATCTTTGCTGTTTTTACTATGAATCCCTTTTTGCAGTTTTTTTTTTTTCTTTTAGCCTTCTCTTTTTGCTCCCATATATGCATTTATTATATAGATAGCTCTGTATTACACTTTTCTTTATTGGTGGTCAAGTCATCATTATCCTTGTAACCTTTATTCACTTCCTTAATCCTCTCATTCTTGAAAGAGAGTTTTGTTTTGTTTCTTGATGACGTGACTAAAATATTCATTCAATGAAGAGACAAAAAAAGTGTATTTAGAGTATCTGTTGTAAGGAGGAGCCAGTGAAATATATTGGTTGAGAGCAAGGGCCATAGGGATAGCCTGCTTAGGTTCGACTCTGGCTTTAGCATTTACTAGTTGTGTGGCCTTGGGCAACTTACACCACCTCCCTGGGTCTTAGTCTTCTGAGCTATAAAATGAGACATTAATAGGATGTTCCTCAAGGCTGTGAAAATTGAATAAAATGACTCATACTCAGACCATGGTAATTACCATTACTTTATTGTCTTTTGCTCCATTGGAGATGAGCGATATGAACAAGGCAGACAAGGTCTGCTGTCTTAGAACTGTTTTTCCTGCTGATGTATGTGTTATGAAGGAAACATCCCACTGTGATAGAAACTGTGGATGTAGGTGTGGGCAGCTTTGGAAAGGGTGGTCAGTGAGAGAGGCCCTTTGAGGAGATGTCCTTTGAACTGAGACTGGAATGAAGGGAGCAGAAAAAAATGGGATTATAGCTGGAGGTTCTTAGGGTCCAACCATCCTTTAAAAAAAGTTTTGAGCGTGTTTTTTATGCTGGTGGGCATGACCTCGTGGAGAGGAAGACTGATTGCTTCTGAGGAGAGAGGAAGAATGGCCCAAGCGCAGTCTCTGAAAGGTGCAAGAAACTGAGGTGCAATCGAAGGGGCTGGTCTTTGTTAGAAGCTGGGGCCCCTCTTGATTTACAAATGCACATGAACCTGAAACAGGTGGGTTCACATTCAGCTGCTTTATTTGCTCTTTGAGGAATGAGGTGAAGGTCTTTGGTTAAGAAGGAGCTATGGGGATTGAAAAGTGAGAGATGGACAGGGAAGAGGATGAAGAAGTCAAGTTTGAAAGAAGAATGTGATTCATGTCGATGTATGGCAAAAACCACCACAATATTGTAAAGTAATTATCCTCCAATTAAAATAAATAAATTAATTTAAAAAAAGAATGTGTGAAATGCTACCGTGTGTAAAATAGATAGCTGGTGAGAAGTTGCTGTATAACACAGGAAGCCCAGCATGGCAATCTGTGCTGACCTAGNGATTCATGTCGATGTATGGCAAAAACCACCACAATATTGTAAAGTAATTATCCTCCAATTAAAATAAATAAATTAATTTAAAAAAAGAATGTGTGAAATGCTACCGTGTGTAAAATAGATAGCTGGTGAGAAGTTGCTGTATAACACAGGAAGCCCAGCATGGCAATCTGTGCTGACCTAGAGGGTTGGGATGGAGGGAGGGGAAGGAGGCTCAAGAAAGAGATGATATATGTATATAATTATGGCTGACTTGTGTTATTGTATGGCAGAAACCAACACAACATTGTAATCTTCCTTCAATTAAAAAAATGATATTGGGGAGAAAAAAAGAAAGAATAATGTATGAAATGAAGTTATCAGGGATAGGTAGTGGAAATTCAGGCAATTGGATTGAATCCCACAATTCAATTCCATGTGGGATTTGTGATCTGGAATTGTAAATGAGACTCGTCTGCAGGGTTGCATATGCAAGCATTTTTCTCAGAAAGGTACAGGTTAGTATATTTTCTGAGATTTGTATAGAACTAAAAAATCTTCTCTACCCTTGAAACAGAAATTCCAACTTCATTATACAATTACTTGGTTAAGAATTTTTACTTAAAACTCTGTGGTCTAGCCTGTCCGATATGACTTTCTGCAGTGATGGAAATGGTATGTATCTGTGATGTCCAGTATAATAGCTAGTAGCCATATATGGCTGTTGAACACTTGAAAAGTTACTAGTGCCACTGAGCAACTACAAAAAAAATTTTGTTTTTTTGCTTTCCCTTAATTTAAAGTACTATTCTGGACAGCACAGTTGTAGAAATTACCCCGCTGCTTTCTCCATTTATTATTGCAGAAGAGACTCCAAACTGTCTTGCTTTTAGAAATATTGCAATTTTATAAATGATGGATATGACTTTTAGATTCTTAAAAATAGCTTGCTGAGCCCATAGCAATTGCAACTCCTTTTCCGGGTTTTGAAAATTTTCTTTTAGCATCTTTTGGATGCTGTGATTAACAAAACCCATACATTTAGGGATCGTATACATCTGGATTTATATCCCAGCTGCACAGATTATATATGTGGCCTTTGGAAAATGCCTTAACCTTTCAGAATTATTTTCCTCCAAGAGAAAAATCAAGTCAAAATACAGGGTATGTTCCTTTTCCCTTCTCTGTTGAATTCCTTAATTCCTTTAAGAATATCTGTTGTTCATAGGCAGGTTTTCTGATCAGACCTTCAGAATGGTTACCTGCAGACTTATCCTTTTCAGCTTCTTTTTTCCTTTTGAGTACTTTCTCGAGTCTGTTCTTCGTTCCGTTTCCTGTTGTGTTAAGTCTGTTTTATATTGTCTCTGGTGTGAATTAAATTTCTTCTGCTGTGCTTCTTCTTTTACTACCCACTTTTCTTATTCTGCCCATTCTTGTTTAACAGAGATGACATCTTGAATCTTAGTGTGAGCAATAAACAGTTATGCTCTATGTACTGCATAACTTGTTGTAAAAATACTCCAGAGGAGGATTTTGCATTAAATTCATTGGCAGTGCCTCTCTTGTGCTGTAGATATTTTTTTCTCAAAGGTTTCATTTAAAGCAAAACAATACAAAACAATGAAACCCTTCTTGAGTAAAGGCAGAACTCCATTACTGGAGAACAGTCAAGATTTAGAGAGTACTTGTTTCTGTGTCACAATCTCTCTGTTCCAGGATTGCCAAGGTCTTCAGTTGGAAGCTGTGTGGTGAACTGTTACCACCATTCATGAGATATGACATCAGAGCTGGTTCTTCCTTCTTCCTTTTAAGTGAAAAAGCTTTAGCAGGACTTTGTGGAAATGAAGGTTTTTCTCAGGTTTGGAACGAGATGTGAGAGGTAAACGAGGTGTAAGAACTTCTTTCAGCAGGTAGAATTTCATTTAAAGGGAGTGAGAAGGTGAGAGAAGTCCACACAATTCCAAAATACTCAGAGGGAAATGGAAACAGTGGGATATGGTTTTAGGTAAAGCTCTAATTTCACTCTGCTGTGTCTTCCAGGATGGGCCAATCTATCAGCAACCAGTTCCTTTACCTCATGCCAATTTTTTTTTCCTGTGGTCCTGGGCAGGAGTATCAGTGAGTTTGGTTTGGGCTCTGCTGCTCGTTCAAGTACCAGGTGAGCTGTTGGTGGAGTGGGTAATGGTGGTGTGGAAGGGGTGATCCAGTAGGTTCTTTCTAGAGACTCCAAGGCCAGGAGGTAACCTCGAGGCAACCGGAGGGTCTCAGCCCCCCTTCTTTGGCTCAGGTGGTGGCTGGCCTCTAAAACCTCTGTATGCAGTCAGACATCTCCCTTTCTTTTTTAATTGTGTCTTTTAGACCGTTAATTCACATTTTTAACAGACTTAATGTGGTCTACTTTACATACCCAATTCAATCATTTAAAGTATACAATTCAATCTCTTTTAGTATATTCAGTTGTACAACCATTACTGGAGTCAATTTTTGAGCATTTCATTGCCCCCAAAGAAAACCCACACTCATTAATAGTCAGTTTCTATCCCTGATCCTTCAACTACAAGCACTTGTACACAAATGTTTTCTTTTGGGTATATGTCTAGAAGTAAAATTGCTGGGTCACATAATATCTCTATTATGCTTCTGTTGCATCTCATAAGTTTTGGTATGTTGTATTTTCAATTTAATTTTATTTCAAAGTATTTTCTAATTTCTTTGTGATTTCTTCTTTGATCCATTAGTTATTTGGAAGTGGTTTTTGATTTCTACATAGTTTTTAATTCTCCAGATTTCTTTCTTTTCGATTTTTAGTTTCATGTGATTGTGGCCAGAAAGCATCCTTTGCATAATTTCAGTTCTTTTAAATATGTTTGTAGGTTTGTTTTATGGCCTATCCTATGGTCCATCCTGGAGAATATTCTTTGTGCACTTGAGAAGAATATGTGTTCAACTGTTGCTGGGTGGAGTGTTCTATAGGCGTGTATTAGGTCTAGTTCATTTATAGTACATGTCTTATCTTAAATATTCATTGAATAGGCTTACCAAGCTGTTTAATTGGGACTTGATGGTAATGTCTCTGAAAGAGCCAACTGCCTGTTTGATCTCACTTTCTCCCTGAATTGACATATATCCAAACACACGGAAATTGAAATTGCATTAAAAAGTGAAACAAAAACAATTTTTTTTTCTTTAAAAAATCCATTAAAATTAGTATTCTAGCGGGCAGGTTTTAAACTTTCAGTGAGGGATGCAGTTTCCAAAAGCATCTTGCTTATTCAGTTTCTGTTACTGAATTATCTTGAAATCAATAGAATTATTGCTTTTCTAAGAATTGTGCAGCACACTGACCAGATTCAGTTTTAGAAGAGATTTACAGGTTTTGCTGAACATGAACCCTGCGTTCCATCTCTGCCATTGGTCCTGGATATCTGCATTAGCAGACCACAGCCCTTAGTGAGGATGGGATTCAAGATTCAGCTGAGTGCTGTCAACACTATTAAGAAAACATGCCCACAATATTCTTGGGAATTTGAATATGGCTAAAAGCATCTCACTACTACCATGAAGTTTCTGTCTATTTAAAGCATATTTTGTATGGGATCTGAATGTGTCCTGTTCTGTGAAAGCATTTTGTCTTTCATGAAAGTGCTGAAATTGAGGCCAAGATCTCCCATTAGTGCTGTTAAACTGGAATCCGGATTGACATGGGCTCTGGCTGAATACACCCTAGAGAGTTTAAAAAAAAAAAAATCAGTTTGACAAATTCCAGTGTTTTCACTGATGTAGTTAATATTGATTAAAGTATACTTATTATCATTAAGTATCATTTTAGGTAGAAGAAATTGTTCTGGCACAGCATTTATATCACCATTGAATATCTAACTGGCTATATTTCAACATGGCTATTAATAAATCATTTGGTCTCACAATATGAATTTGTGACTATGTTGCCCTTTATTGAAACAGTCAGTTGTGCTCAAGCTGACTCTTTTTTTTTCTGTACTCTCTCCAGAAATAATAATTTTCAGGAAATACAGTATTTTGACGAATAATTTCATTTTTCACTTTGGCCCTTGATGTTATATACAACTTTTTGCTTTTCCATCATGCAAGTATATGGAAGAAATATTTGTTTCCTCCATTATTCTCTTTAATTTGGAATTGAAGCCACATCTCTAATCATGACTAAACATTTTCTATTGCACATTTTTTGGTAGAGTTCACAGAACTGCAGAACTGATTATTCATGAGCATTGTTTACTCTTTTAAATAACCTTTGACCCCTAGCCCATTCTCTATTATATCAGACATTTGTGTGTGTAGTGGAAGGACCTGATATAAGGGATTCAAATCCCAGCTTGACCACATTACTGTGTGATCCTGGGCAAGAGACCCCAAATTTCTGAGCTTTTGGCGAGCCCTACGTGAAATGGGAAGGATGCTGGGAAGATAATGTGACATGAGGATAACTATACAGGGTGTGGTAAGGGTTATGGGCTGCAGAGCACCTAGCGCAGTTCTTGGCGTGCGGAATAGTCTACAGCTGTTAGCGTCCTTTTCTTTCCCGATTCTCCTTTCCAGTGGTTAGTGAGCTTCTTCATGTTGATAGGCTTCTGTTACTCTATATTTTCCCACCTGGCCTAGGGCTGGAACCTAAGTGTGTAAGTATTTTATACATTACTTTTACATCTGTAACCACGTCTCCTCAGAACTTCAAAAGCAGCTCCCATCTCCCTAGGTTTCTAACTTTTCAGAATCTGAGGCGGTATTTCCTTCAATCTTGCTATCGATCATGCCTTTACTAGTCAGGAAGAGGCATAATATAATGATTTTAGAACTAGCAGTAACGCTTTCATTTATTTAATTTTATGAAATCTTACCAAACATCTGTGTACTTGCAGTTTTATCATTTTCCCTTGGAATTAGCAATTCCTTTAACATCATTTATCCTTTTCTTCCCTGCCTCCCACATTGCCACAATCGACAGAGCTGATTGTATTTATTTCTCCAGTTGTAACTAAAATTCCATTAAAAAGGTTTTGGTGCTGTCAGCCAGATCATGCTGGAGCCAGGGATTCCATTTCCCACTAACAAACTAATACCTTCCATTATTTTTCTTCCTTGGGTAGTGACAGAGTTTATTGTCATTCCAAAACCAATTTAAAGCTTAACTTTAGAAATGCTATATTTTAATCTGACCATAATAAACTTAAAAAATAAAAAAGTCTCTGAGTGTGAGATAAAGGTTTTCTGTATAATGATGATTAATAACCTATTTAGATGTATTCATCTGAGGAAGTGAGGATAATTTTGCTATCAGACCATTTGTATTAGGGCACAAACAGATGGATCTTATTCTGAACTCTGATGGCAAACGGATCAGACACCCTTTAATTGCTTGGGAAAGATTTTTCATGGCTCTTTCCCAAGGACGCAGCGATCTTCAGTGTGACAAATCTCAAGTCTGATACTTTTCAACAAGGCAAAAAACCTGACTGCATTCATTTGGTAGAAACTTCTCCTGCTGTGCTGCAATTTGTCACTCAAGAGTAACAACAAAGAAGAAGCTCTCCCTGGTGACTCAGATGTTAAAGAATCTGCCTGCAGTGCTGTAGACCTAGGTTCGATCCCTGGGTCAGGAAGATCCCTTGGAGAAGGGCATGGCTACCCACTCCAGTATTCTTGCCTGGGAAATTCCGTGGACAGAGGAGCCTGGTGGGCTACAATCCAGGAGTCACGAAGGGTCCAAACATGAATGAGTGACTAACACCAATGAATAAGTTTGTATTTTAATTGTGAAACTGTGGCAAGTTGACATGCAAGAGTATCACATTAACACAGAAATTTAGAAATGTTAGAACACTGGTTGAAAATTGCTGTGACCCTTGGAAATGATGGCTTGAGAGTCCAGAATTTGTGATTCACATGACGGTCTTCTCCAGCCTCTTGTCTCTTTTGCTGTCAGTTCTATGGGACTAGTTATACCTTTTTTAGAAGACTGTTATAAAGGTAGAATATAAAGCACTGGTTCATCATAAGTGTTCAACAGGCGATAGTTATAATGGCTTTTAGTTTCTGGAAATATTTTTAAATGAAGATTGTGATCACCAGATACCTTGCCCATCCATTATTTGAATTCATAAAATTAAGAAAATCTCAAAAAGTCAGCTCTTCCCTTATGAAATTGTCAAATCAGTCCTTTATTGAAAGTTAACCAATAAGCACTTAGCTTCTTAACTGTCTCTCAAATAACTGGATCAATTAACAAACCATACAATAGATCAGAATTTGGGACAGGAACCGAAAGTTCCCAAAGTAAAAGTGAAAGTGAAGGTATTAGTCAGTTGTAGCCTACTCTTTGCCACCCAATGGGCTATCGCCCACTAGCCTCCTCTGTCCATGGAATTCTCCAGGCAAGAATACTAGAGTGGATTGCCATTTTCTTCTCCAGGGATCTTCCCTAACCCAGGGGTCAAACCCAGGTCTTCTGCGTTGCAAGCAGATTCTTTACCGTCTGAGTCACCAGGGAAGCCCCCAAAACGTGGATCAAAAGTCAAGTAGTTGTCATTCAAACATACAAGTTCTGGAACATCAGAGAGGTAGCCCCACACTGTGCATCTGGTGCGTGCCTAGTAAACATTGGTTATATATTGGGCAGAGAACTAAGTGGCACCATTAGATTACAAGAAAGAGTTAATTAGCTCCATTATTCTACACCAGCAGAAAGATTATTGTGTGGACTCCTTTCTTAATTACTTATTGATTTGAAGAATTTGTGACTAGAGGAGACTTAATTTTATCTGTTTCCGATCTCTGCTTTTATAAATGAAGAAACAGAGGCCCTGGGGGTTAAATGACTTGGCCATAGGCTGCAACTTAGTGGCTGAGGTCGGCTTGGAAATCAGGGTAGATTTACTGAGAGCATAAAAGAAGAGAGAAAGCCCATCCTGTGGCCTTATACACTGTAGTGCCCTTGACTGGCAATTCTGAAAGCAGAGGTGGCATCAAAACTGCCAGAGAAAAGGGGCAGTCTTCTAAAAAGAAGACTTTAAATGAAGGGAAAACCTCTTCCTTGCTCATTTTTGGTGGGGCCATCAAGAGCATGAGTCCTAAGCTTTGGGTATACTCTGTGGCCTCTCAACCGTGTAAATGGAAAGTCAGCTAAAATGTGCTCCAGGAACAGCCCGTTTCCAGAAGGGGTGGGGATTCTTGCAGCTGGACCACAAGGATGACATATTGAGTTCACCTGGGTAGATTTTCTATGTTGGCAGATATCAATAATGAGGAGACACAGCCCTGTACTCCAGCTCTCTTCTCCAGATAGGAGAAGGTTAGCATCTACAGTGGTTGAGACCTGTGACCGGGGAGAATGAGTAGGCTGATAAGTGGGCAGAGGTCTAAAGGGCAGAGTCAGCCATCGAGAGAGGAAAAACTTGGATTCCCATCTCTAAGTGAAATGACTCTCCAGAATTACTACCATCTATCAATACCATTCATTTGTTCAACAAATACTGATTGAGTTGTTTTAGATGCTGGAGGTATCACTGTGAACAAACCAACAACTCCCCTTGTCTTCACAGAACATATTCTGGCAAGAGGAGACAATAAATCCTATGTCTCTCCTCTCCTACCTGCTCACCTTGAGATGCTACCTTCCGGGTTCTTACTCATCACTCTTTTGTAGAAAACAGCCAGGAGTTCAGCTCTATTCCAGTTTATTTCACCTTCTTCTGACCCTGGTAAGCTTTATCCTGCTAAGCCAGAAAGCTCAAATACCCTTGCTGAACCCTTTATTTGCCTGGCAGACCCTAAGTAGGGAAAGCTCTTGCATGTCTCTTTATATTTATAGGATGTCTCTGAGCTTCTTGGAATTTCCTTATGTCTCCACATCCTTTGCAGATTCAAATTTTGTTAACATAAGTGTAACTCTGGATGTGGATTCAGAAGGAGAGCAGAAATCAAGATTTCCAATCGAGTTAAGTAACCTGTAAGATTGAGGTCAGACGGGGGAAGGGCATCTCAGGCTGGAGAACAGTATGTCTCAAGGGCAAAGTGATGATGAAGAGAAAAAGTAAGCAGCACATTTAAAAAGATGACCCTGAATTTTAGACACAAAAATGGCTGAGCACTTGTAATCAGAATGAAATCAGTAACTGCTGCTGATCATTGAGCAGAGGCGCAGGAATTAGTGTTGGAGTTGTTTTCTGGTGTCCTCAGTGAAGGATCTCTAAATGGCGTGCAATTTTGGTAAAGTGATCTGAGATTTTGATTAATGGTGTTTTTTAGGGCAGGATGAAATGTATCAGAGGTAGTAGGTGTTACTTGAAAATGACGTTTTATCTTTGAAACCTGAGTGGCAGTATACATTTGTCCAGTTTAACGTGATAGAAAAATTCTAATCTTTCATGATACCAGTCCTGTTTCCTCTTTACCGTTAGAAGAGTGATTTAACCTCAGATTAGGTTCCCAGAAGGTTGAAACTGGATCATATACCCTTAAGTTTTAAATGGAAATACCTTGGAGTTGTATAGTAGGAAATTTAAGCAGTGAAAATTTTATTTTAAAAATAACTTGTGAGGTATTTAATTAGGATGTTGTTGACATCACTTGTTTAATTCATTTATTGTGTAGGTCTGTTTAGCTTTTGGAAGGCTAATTGCCTTGTGACAGATGATATTTTCCAAAGATGGCTGCCACAACATATCTCCTGCCACCAGCTGGTCTTACAGTATGACTTTGGCACCCTTTCCATCGAGTGGTAGGGTCTGTGTCTTCTCACTTTGAATTTGAGCTGAATTTATGATTACCTTGACTAGTAGTTGGAAGTGATACCACGTGACTTCTGAAGCTAAGTCATAAACATGCCATGGACTTCCACTTTATTCTCTTGGCATGCTTACTCTCGGAATTCAGCCATCCTGAAGTAAGGAAATGTATGTTGGTTGACTGCCCAAGTTAAGATGTTCTCTGATGACAGTGATCTACTGAATGAGTGAATGGCTTTTCAGATGATTCAAGCAGGCAGCCTCCTACCCCATCAGCCTTTCAGCTACCCCTGGTTGATATTGATATGTGCAACAGAGACCCTTGCTGCCCAGACTGTGGATTCATGAGCAAAAATAAAATGGTTGTTGTAGTTTTAAGCCACTAACTTTGGGGTGGTTTGAGATATTTTATTTCCCAGCAGTAGATAGCCAGAATACGTGATTAGCATAGCCAAACAAGTCTTATTAGTCATATTACTACAAGATGGGTTGCTTACTTAGTTTACCCACACTAGAGAACAGTCTCTTGACTCCAGTAGCCAGATTAAGTCTGATCTAGTCAGTAGATAATACAATTTGAATGTATTTTTTTAGTGTAATTTAGAGGGAGATTATCTACACAGCTCTATCACCTCCTCGTTGTTGTTGTTCAGTTGCCAAGTTGTGTCTGACTCTGTGACCCTGTGGACTGGAGCACGCCAGGCTTCCCGGTCCTTCACCATCTCCCCAAGTTTGCTCATACTCATGTCCATTGTATTGGTGATGCCATCCAGCCATCTCATTCTCTGTCACCCCCTTCTCCTCCCACCTTCAGTCTTTCCCAGCATCAGGGTCTTTTCCAATGAGTCAGTTCTTCCTATCAGATGGCCGAAGTATTGGAGCTTCACTTTCAGCATTAGTCCTTCCAATGAATATTCAGGGTTAATTTCCTTTAGGATTGACTGGTTGGATCTCATTGCTATCCAAGGAACTCTGAAGAGTCTTCTCCAGCACCACATGTGGTTCAAAAGTATCAATCCTTCAGTACTTAGCCTTCCTTAAAGTCCAGCTCTCAAATTCGTACATGACTATTGGAAAAACAATAGTACCTCCTAGTTTATGGAAAAGTGACTTAGTTTCTTCATAAATTGGGGATAATACTAAAACATTTAACTCATAGAGATGTGAGGATTAAATGAATTGGTCCATGTAAAGCACTTAGAACAAAACTTGGCACACAGTAAGCACTCAGTAAATGTTAGGTACTGTTAGCATCACTTTAATTCTGATGCTTTATGAACACAATTTTAGGATTTATTGAGAACAGTTGAACTCACTACATATTATGACTGTTTTATAGCTGTCTGCATGTTCTTAAGTGTGATACATTTTATATGCTACATAATGGTTTTTTACATTGGTCCTAGCCCATTCCAGTGTTCTTGCCTGGAGAATCCCAGGGACATGGAAGCCTGGTGGGCTGCTGTCTCTGGGGTCGCACAGAGTCGGACACGACTGAAGCGACTTAGCAGCAGTAGCAGTAGCAGTAGGTAAGGAGCCCTGATAAGAGTGGGGACATAGAAATAATTTGAGTCCAAACTAAATTTTTCCTATGCTTTTGCATCTGCTGAGATGTCTGCTTTTTGCTGTNGGTGGGCTGCTGTCTCTGGGGTCGCACAGAGTCGGACACGACTGAAGCGACTTAGCAGCAGTAGCAGTAGCAGTAGGTAAGGAGCCCTGATAAGAGTGGGGACATAGAAATAATTTGAGTCCAAACTAAATTTTTCCTATGCTTTTGCATCTGCTGAGATGTCTGCTTTTTGCTGTAGGCTCATTATAACTGTGTTTTCTTTCTCTTTGCTTATGCTCTTGAAATACAGTCCTTAAGTGCAGTCTTGATTTATCTGTGAATTTCTAAGTGTGGCTTTGCTTCTCATGAGTTTGTTCTGCAAATTGCTGGCTGTGGTCATGTAATGCTGTAACTCTAGCCTGAACATCCCCATCTGTGTTTTCTTTGCTGTAATCGATGTCTTCTGTATGCTGCAAAGATAGGAGGTGGGTTTTAAATCTCCCTTGGTGGGAAGAAATGCATCCTGTTTGGAGTCTGATTTGGAAATAGACACCCCATTGTGCAAAAACAAAGACACCAGGATACTTCCCGGGTAGCATCCTTAAGTATACACTGGATAGCAGTAGCCCAGGGCAATACTGTTTCATCATTTTGTGTGCAATATGCTCTCAGTTACATTGATGATACTGGCTGGTGATGTATTAAGTATAGAATTTAATTGGCTACTTATTGGGCTTATATTTCTGATTTTCTTGTGAACTGTTTTGGAAATGTAGCAACAACTTCATCAAAATTGTATATCACATATGGGAGAGCTTTAACATTTTATATTGGTTTTATTGTTGAGTTACATTAAATAAATTTTTATGATCCAATTATTAAAATAATTACCTACAAATTTATTTTCAAAAACTTAATAGTAAACTAAAAATACTGCTAAAAGTTAATTATTTAAACCTATCTATTTATTGTCAGTAATTTTACTTATGGTCTTGACATTGAATGTTAAAAATATTTTCGATTTTTTTTCAAAAAAATAGCAATAATGCTTTGTTTTTATTTTATGTTTTTTTTGAGAACAAAACACTTCAACACACCTGTATGGGTAGAAAGGGAGGCTGTCATTAACCTCCAATTTTATAGAGAGAATTGAACATCCAGCCAGAGCTGAAAATGATTAAATTAGTTAGAATTGCATTTCACGCTAAAGAGCAGCACTCAAAGAATGTTTCTTTTTCTTTTGCCACAAAATGTCAAGAGGAAAGCATTCCAGTGTTGGTATGACAGCTCCATGATGCCTTAAGGGGCCTGGATTTTCCCTCTCTTCCTTCTCTACCTTTCTTAGCACGTAGGTTTTGTACTCATGGTTGCAAGATGATGGCTCCAATTTCAGGTATCATCTACATTCCAGGAAGAATGAAGGGACAAAGTCAAGTGTCAAAAACTCATAACTGCTGAGTTCATCCTTTTTTATCAGGAAAATAGTAGCTTTACCTGTGGTCTCCTTCCTTGGACTTCTCTTGCATGTCATAGGTCAGATAGCCTGTACCAACTTCAAAGAAATGGTGTTAGTTATCTGTCATTGCACAGAAAATTGTCCTGTTTTAAAAGCTGAAATCACAAACGTTTGTTACTGTTTCTGTGGGTCAGGATCTTGTCTTATTCTCTTAAAGTCATCCTTTGGGGCTGTGGTTTCATTTCATGAAGACTTGGGGGGAGAAGCTACCTCTGAGCTCACGCACATGGCTGCTACTGTTGTTTGTTTTTAGTCGTCATGTCTAACTCTTTGAGACCCCATGGACTGTAGCCACCGGGATCCTCTGTGCATGGGAGTTTTCAGGCAAGAATACTGACGTGGGGTTGCCCTTTCCTTCTCCAGGGGATCTTCCCGACCCAGGAGGCAAACCTGTGTCTCCTGCATTGGCAGGAGGATTCTTTCCTACTGAATCACCTGGATTGTTGGCAGGATTCAGTCCCTAATGAGTTGTGATCTGCTGGTCTCGGTTTTCCTCTAGCTGTTGCTCAGGGTTGCTCTGTTGCCTGCTATGAGATCCTTTCCACAGGTCAGGTCACAACCTGGCAGTTGGCTTCACTCAGAGAGAATAAGGGAGGAGAGAGGGTAGCCCCGGATGGAAGCCCCAGTCCTTTCTTTACCTAATTTTGGAAGTGACATCACTTTTGCTCTATTCTACTTACTTAAAGTATCAGTAGGTCCAGCCCACACTCAGCAGGAGAGTCCAAACAAGCACTAAAGGGGGGAATCATTGGTTGTCATCTTAGAGGCCAAATACTTTTAGCTGGGATGTTACCATCACACACAAAGTCAGAAAGAGGTGGAGAAAGGCTGTCAGGTAGGCAGTTACCAGTTGCTACCACGTAGAAGCTGACAAAGAATATAGAGTTTGGAGACAGAGGAAGTGGATTTGAGACCTAGAACTGCCATCTCTTAAATGAACCTTTGCCACCTATAAAGTAACATCTTTGACCTACTTCCTCAACAGTCACAGGCTTATTGTCCTAATTAAATAATATAGCATAAAACTGTACTTTGTAAATTTTCAATGAATGGTAGCTCTTTTATTATTATATAGTGGAGCTGGAACTAGAATCCAGTTTTCCCAAAGGTAAAAGGAGTGCCTCCCCCCAGAATAACACAGTGCAGCCCAGACATGCGAATTCTAAGACTGAGACTTAGGAAACCTGAAATCTGGGCCCTTTACTTCCTTATTTGGATGTTATCCTCTTTTTGAGTAGGCCATCTCACCATCTAGGCAAATGGAAAGGACTTGCGTATGGCAGAACAGAGTCCTTTCTGCAAATATGCTGTTAGAATATCTTTACCAATTGAAGTATGTGCTTCCTTTATCTTTGAAAAATTATAGTTTTTTGTTGTTGTTGTCTGTTTGTTCCTTTATCCTTTTAAATAGAGTCTTTATCTTCTTACCTCTAACCAAAGACAGATTATCTTAGGACCTTGCATCAAAACTACATTTTTCTTTTCTGCTTTTTAACCTTAAATCTAAGTCACAGGTTTTGTAATAGATAGTAACTGATTCTTGAGGGGAAATTCCTTTATGTCATTTTCAGTGAATTGAATAATCAATCTATGTCTAGAATTCAGCATATTATTATAGTCAAATCACTAGCCTACAACTATGGCCATTATATATTTATCCAGATATTCACTCAACAAATGTATTTTGAGGGCCTGCTTTATGCAAAACACCAAGAAGGTTGCTGTGGGAAAGACAGACCTAAAATGTGGCTTTGGCATCAAGTAATTTATGCAAAAAAGAAAGTAACACATGAACACAAACAATTGTAATGGAGGGTGGTTTCTGATAAACATCATAAGAAGTGCTAAATGTTAAGGGGATTTAGAGAGAGGACAGAACCACCTGCAGCTTGTGGATCTTTGGGAAAGCCACTCTAGTCACGGCCAACTTCTGATTAAGTATTATAAACATTAAGCATGTGAAAGGAAGACGTGCTGACATTGTCACCTTCTCTGCGTAAGTGCTTGGTTGACATAAATAGGAGCTTTGTTTACTATAATTCAATTGGAATAGAAGGCCTTTTAAATAAAAATACTTAACCTCTCTGCCCTAGAAAACAGTAGGCAACAGCACATTTGAAGAAGAATTGAGCTCTGCTGTGTATGGGTCTTTTACATTGCCTAGTGGGGATTTGGCCAAAGCTCACAACAGGGTAATGGAGAGCCTGGCAGGAAGAATGGAGGAAGATGAAAGGTACCAAGCAGAAACAGCCTGGATAAGCTGAAGAGTCAAAACTTCATCAGTGCCAGAATCGCTGTTGCATGCCGGCAAGGAAGTGTGCTGGAGTGGACTGCCACCCTTCTCAAACTGTGGTTCTCCTGCTTTCTAATTAGTGACCCTGGGCAAGTGAACTACTTCTTGTCTGAGTTCCCTCATTTATATAATAAGGATAACAATATTTTTGTTTCATAGGGGAGGTAATGCATATGAATTCTGAGAAGAGGGCCTGCCCAGTAACTACCTAGTGTACGTTAGTTATGATTGAAGTGTGGTGAATTTATAGAATGCTCATCACTCCCGTTCAAATAGAAGTACAAGATAATTTTTCAAAAGCAAACAGAAGAACTATTTTTAGTATTCCATCTCATCAGAGAGAACTGAGAATTGAGCAAATCTAGTGGATGATACCAGAGAAGGCAGTGGCACCCCACTCCAGTACTCTTGCCTGGAAAATCCCATGGATGGAGGAGCCTGGTGGGCTGCAGTCCATGGGGTTGCTGAGGGTCAGACACGACTGAGTGACTTCCCTTTCACTTTTCACTTTCATGCATTGGAGAAGGAAATGGCAACCCACTCCAGTGTTCTTGCCTGGAGAATCCCAGGGACGGGGGAGCCTGGTGGGCTGCCATCTATGGGATCGCTCAGAGTCGGATACGACTGAAGTGACTTAGCAGCAGTGGATGATAGTAGATGGTGACTATCACCCAGCCTGATCAGTTTCCTTGAGCTGCCACAACAGTGTACTGTAAGCTAGGTGGCTTAAAACAACATGAATTTATCCTCAGAGTTCAAGGCAGACTGAAAGTCCAAAATCAAGAGCCAAGAGGACCGTTGTCCCTCTGAGATGCTGGGTGGCATCCTTTTTTGCCTTGTCCTAACTTCCCACGTTGGGCTTTGATCCTTGTCTTTCTTGGCTTACTGCTGCCTGCCTCTGTATCCCGTGGAGGTCTCTCCTGTGTCTCTATTTTCACAGGGTTTTTTTTCTCTTATAAGGAGACCTGTCATACTGGGTTAAGTGAAGTGAAGTGAAAGTTGCTCAGTCATGTCCGGCTCTTTGCGACTCTTTGCGACCCCATGGACTATACAGTCCATGGAATTCTCTAGGCCAGAATACTGGAGTGGATAGCCTTTCCCTTCTCCAGGGAATCTTCCCTACCCAGGGATCAAACCCAGGTCTCCTGCATTGCAGGCGGATTCTTTACCAGCTGAGCCACAAGGGGAGCCCAAGAATACTGGAGTGGGTAGCCTATCTCTTCTCCAGCCGATCTTCCCAACCCAGGAATTGAACCTGGGTTTCCTGCCTTGCAGGCGATTCTCTACCAAACGAGCTATCAGGGCTTACCCTAATGACTTCACCTTAATTTGATTACATCTGCAAGCACCCTATTTCCAAATAGGTCACATTTTAAATAAGATCACATTCACATTCATAGGTACAGGACCATATCATCTGGGGAGATACAGTTGAGCTGATAGCAGTACCTCTCAAGACGGAGATTTGAAGCCTCTGGAGGCACTGCGAGATGTTTGGATGAGCTTGAGAAGACAGAAGCTGTAGAGCTCTGGCTGACCTTTACTGCTGGCTAGTGTGGGCTGTTGCCATGTAAACTACTTTATACTCCTGAGTCCACTCATTGAGTATCTTTCCACCTTCCCCAAATGTATGAATTCACACACACAAAAAGCAAAAATGATTCCAGAATTGCCCAGTGGTGATGGTACCTGCAAGATGACAAGTCATTATTTTGTTTTGCTCTTTTTTATTTTTAATAGAAGAGAGGCTTTATGGTTTGTGGGATGTTGTGTGACTCCTCAGGCGGGGTCATGGGAATCAAATGTTTGAGATTTATTGCTGTTTAGGGAGAGCAGTGTGTTTTCTCTTTAATTCTTGGGAAGACTCACACATGGGATCCCAGCAGGTTTAGCAAATCACATATCCCGGGGCGGCCACCCAGGTGGTGTAAAGCTCCTGACCTAGCACAGAGGGCGGAGGCGCGCTGCCCAAGGCACTGAGCCGGGCTGGCCTCCGCAGCTCGGGCTGTAGCCGAGTCATGGCCCACCACTTTGCCGTTTGTCCCCGTGGATCCTGAAAGCTGCAGATAAAATTTTCAAAGGCTTAGCCGCCTGTAATTTAAGAATGGACTTGGTTAGAAGTCAGATCAAGTAAGAGAAAATGAAAATGTCATTGCACAAGAGAAAAATGAACAAGCTGGTGGAAATGCAGCATTTTTTATAAGCATTTTTGTTTTTTCTTTAGTTGTTTTTGTTTGCTTTTTATCTTTGCTTTTGAGGCAGAGACTTCTCTTTTTGGCTTTAATCTAGTAGTCTTTAAAGTTTGAGGGGAAAAATAGAAAACAGCTGCTCTGAGACAGATGAAGGAAATGCTGAAGTGTGTACAAGGACACGGTATCTTATATGGTAGCATTGCCTCCTTGGGAAAATTAAGACCAGTTTGGAGCTGTTGACATAATTGCCCAAAGACAGAGGCTTATGGGGAAGAGAGGGATCAGTTTCAGATTATACAGTATAGAATAGGCAAATCAAAAGTACATAATTTTGATATACCTGCAATCAAAATAGTTTATTTCTATAGAAGTGCTTTTAAGTCAAACTTTAAAATATTTTAGAGTATGAAGTGAAATGAAGTCACTCAGTCGTGTCCAACTCTTTGTGATCCCGTGGACTGTAGTCTACCAGGCTTCTCTGTCCATGGGATTCTCCAGGCAAGAATACTGGAGTGGGTTGCCATTTCCTTCTCCAGGGGATCTTCCTGACCCAGGAATCAAACCCAGGTCTCCTGCATTGCAGGCAGACGCTTTATCCTCTGAGCCACTAGGGAAGCCAGTACCTTATTATTACTTTTTTCAGTGTAATAAAAAGAAAATGCTTTCTTGTATGTGTGAATATGTACTCTACCTGATCAAAAAATCCTCCTAACACCACCCGCTCCTTGGGTTGAATCTGTTTATTAACTCCTGCTGAGATAATTTCTGGATTTGGAATTAAAGTCTAAAAGGGAACTCTTTATTAAAAGAAGAACCCCAACTCTGGAACTAACTATAGTGACTGAGGAAGGCATTCATTAATGACTTAATTTAAAACTTTGAGTGTTTGGGCTGTTATTGTTACATGCAGCAACATAATTATGGGAAAAAAAGAAACCAGATACAAAAATGTGTTTATTGGATAATTCCCACCATGTTCAAACATAGATAAAAGTAATCTCTGGTGTTAAAGGTCAGAATAGAGGTGAACTTTGGGGAGATATAGTGACTTGTAGTGAGCTCAGTAGGGGCTTCTTAGCTTCCAGTAATGCTCTGCTTTATAACCTGGGAATTGATGAGTTAAAGGATTCATTTTGTGAAAATTCATCAAGCTATATACTTAACCACTTGTGTTCCTTTCTGCTGTATTCCTTTTATATTTTATTTTTATTTTTATTTTTTGGCCATACCATGCAGCATGTGGGGTCTTAGTTCCCAGACCATGGATTGAACCCTTATGCTCTGCATTGGAAGTGTGGATTCTTAACCGCTGGACTGCCAGAGAAGTCCCTACTTTACATTTTAAAAAATTGGAAAGATATGTTAGAGAACTTAATGGACATTCAGAACTCTTAGAATAATTTTACCCTGAAAAATTTAAATTTTGTAGGCTTGCTGATATATTTCGATGAAAATTTGACCCAATCTTGAACATGGCAGACTTAGGAATTCTAATGTCTATATTTTGTTTTTTCATAATTGCACCAAAATTGAGGAATCTTTCTCTGGGAGCTGCCTATTGATACACCTTGTAATTAGCAACCTGCTTCTGTTTCTGAAAAAGAAAGCAGTGTCAATTGGTACTTTCAATCATACAAGTGTGTTAAAATTAGCTACAATTTATATTCAGTGGGGTCAGAATTAGCTGCAATTTATATTCAGTTCAGTACATAGAATTTGTTTTTCAAATTTCTCACTAGCTCCCAAGGTTCATACACTTGAATGTATGTATGTGAGTTTTAAAAAATCTAAGGACTGGACAAAAGAGAAAAACTAAGAATATGGAGGTGGTATAGGAGAGTTCAAGAAAAGCAAAGGTAAGTAGAAATAATGAAGACACAAATCTTCAGATGTTTGTTTAAAAGCTAGAAAATGAAACATTCTTTTTTTCTTGGCCAGACGTATGACAGATTCAGTGGGGCATTTGTATTGGACTCCTATTGATTTTGAATGGATTTAGCTGTTTAGACTGCAGAAAGAAGTGGTGATGATGGTGTAAGGAGCTTAGATTGTGTTTAAATATTGCTCATTTAAAATATTTTGGTGGGTGCTAGGTTAGGGATCTGAAATAGAAAACATAATTTGTAATATAGTATAATTATAAGTCTTTCCATTAAGAACTTCTCCTACTTATTAATAATGTATTATCTAGTTGGAGAAACAAGGCATTTAGAGGTAAAGTGTTTAAATGATATGTATTGGATTGGCCAACAAGTTCTTTCAGGTTTTTCCATGTGATGGTACGGAAAATCTGAGTGAACTTTTTGGCCAACTCAATATATGCGAGATAAATGGTGTAAATACATACAGAGTAACAGTTGCTGCTGCTGCTAAGTCGCTTCAGTCGTGTCCGACTCTGTGTGACCCCATAGACGGCAGCCCACCAGGCTCCCCATCCCTGGGATTCTCCAGGCAAGAACACTGGAGTGGGTTGCCATTTCCTTCTCCAATGCATGAAAGTGAAAAGTGAAAGTGAAGTCACTCAGCCGTGTCTGACTCTTCGCGACCCCTTGGACTGCAGCCTACCAGGTTCCTCCATCCATGGGATTTTCCAGGCAAGAGTGCTGGAGTGGGGTGCCATCGCCTTCTCCGACAAAGTAACAGTAGTTGACACTTAATGATTGTTTGTGTGCCAGTCAAGTGACAAAGACAAATTTTCTAACAGAAAAATGGCAAAGGACTAGACCCTAAGACAACCTGTAAGGAAAGATTTACAAATGAGGAATATGCATGTATTAATAGAAATAAATAAGTTCAGCATCCCTCATAACCAAAGAATCTTAAATATTCATCTCTCAGATCGGCCACATTTAGAAAGAATGATAATAACTGACATTAACACAATTTTTAGGAAACCTGGGGTGTCAGTTGGTATAATCTTTCCAGTGGGAAATTGATCAGCCTGTATCAAAATTTACAATGTACATACTCTGTGACCCGGGGCAGATAGAGGCTCTGTAGAGCCTGAGGCTTGTACGTTGGGAAAAGGGGAGAAGGGGTCCTTAAAAAAAAAGGATTCTAAAGTTATATACACCACTGGGTATGAAAGTAAACATTTAGTTTTAACAAGAAAGAAATCACAACTAATTTTTGTAAAGTTGGTGAATACCAAAACATCACAAAATTCATCACTAAGTGGCAGATTTGACTCAGTCTGATTCTTAGACTTAGCTTATGACAGCTTTGCTTGGACTGCCTCAGAATTCATCACCATATATGACTGTTGACTATTAAAAACCAAAAGGTATTTGCAACTTCTCGCCTCTTCTCCTGCTAGTGCCTGATCTAAACCTCTGTCTTGTCTCTCCTAGACCACTGAAATAGCTTCCTGACTGGTCTCTGTATTTCACCCTTGAATGGAATTTATATGTTATGTTTATTAACATTTTTAGTAATGAGCTTCCTGACATTCTTCTATAATAATTTATTTCTCTATTATGTTGTTTACTCTTTGTCTTTTCAGATGACAATGGTTTTGTATTTTCTACAAAGGCATAGGAAAGATAATTAAGTCTTCTAGAATGGTAGATGAAAATTTCTTGTTATTAATAGTTAGGATGCATAGAATGTGAACGTTCACATGCACACATGCGTGCTGTTTGTAGTACTGTTATGGGTTTTTTGTACTTATGATTGATAGACCATTATTGAGTATATTCTCAACAGGAAATTACTTCTATTTAGCCTAGGCACTGAAAATGGAATCGAATATTTTGCTTTGATTTTAGATGCCTGATGATTGAAATAATTTTTTACAGACTAGCTCCTGGCACTGTAACTTTCAAATCTTGTTCCTTTTCTTGTTATCCATATACTTCTAGGCTTGACTAGAGACATTCTCATCATGATATGTGACCTTTGGCCCTAGAGGGTGAGTTGGAATGATGGGCAGTAGGCATATTCCTCGCTATTTCTTGTTTGGAATAGCTGTCACTAACTGTCTTTGGAGGTGACCTCAAAGTCCACATGTAAACACCAGTAAGCAAAACTGAAATATAATTCCCAACTCAGTTTGCCCTTATTGGATTCTGAAAATGCCAGTGGCTACGAGATAGCCATTCAGTACAAGGGGCGACTTGGTGAAAGGGAAAGTGGGAAAGTTGAAAGCAACAGCAGTCATAACAGATGCAGTTCAAGTATCTTATATTTACAGATTTTACAGAAACATATGGCCATGTGAATATATTTTGATGACCCTTCTCATGTCTTGGAAGAGGCTATAGCAAATGAGAGCCCCCGATGATTAAGTTTTATTAGGCACTTAATATATATGCCTTTCTTTATGACTAGCAATTGTATTTCCAAGAATTTATCCTAAGACAAGTATGTAATAAAAATCAGTAAGAGCACACATTTGTTGAGTGCTTACCATGTGCTAGACACCCTGCTAAGGCTTCATTTTGATTTTTTTATAATGAGTATTTTGATCATTTTATAACAAAAGCTGTATTTCTATTAAAAAAAAAATTCCAGAGAATAATCCCAGTTTAAATGAGGGTGTGAATTTAGACAATGTTGAAATTATGGTCATTTTTACATATCTTTTCACTCCATCTTGTGTATGAACTTGTTCAGTAAATTTAAAAACTAATTTCTTACTGAATGCTAGTGAGGGCTCTATATATTCGAATCCCTGCCTTCATGAAGCTTACATTTTAGATGGGGAAGGTCTAGATAAATAAGTCAACAAATTCAAATGAATTAAGTAAAATCCAGTGTACATTAGATATTTGTAAGTTTTAAGGAAAAATAATACAGGAGACAAGGAGATACAAATGAAGGTGTGTTAGGAGAAGGGATTGAGATTTAAATGGGTCACATAGGAGAAAAGGTGACATTTGAGTAAAGATCTGAGGGAATTAGGCAACTTTGTGGGGCAGAGTCAGGATTTTAGCTTTTTTTTTCTTTTTTTGAGTGTGAAGTATTTGAGGCATGTTGGAGAGTAACCTGACTTAAGTTTTAAAAGTATCTTTCTGGAGGGAATTCTACTCCATGCTCTGCTGCTGCTGCTGCTAAGTTGCTTCAGTCGTGTCTGACTCTTTGCGACCCCATAGACAGAAGCCCACCATGCTCTCTGGTTACCTAAATGGGAAGGAAATCCAAAAACCGAGGGCATATATGTATACGCCTAGCTGACTCACCTTGCTGTACAGTGGAAACGATTAGTGGCTTCCCAGGTGGCGCTTGGAGCAGGAAATGACAACCTACTCCCATACTCTTGCCTGAAGAGTGCCATGAACAGAGAAGTCTGGTGGGCTCTTGTCCATGGAGTCACAAAGAGTTGGCCGTGACTGAATGACTTTCACTCAGGTGGCGCTAGTGGTAAAGAATCTGCCTGTGCAAGCTGGGGACATAGAGACACAGGTTCCATCCCTGGGTGGGGAAGATTCCCTGGAGGAGGGCCCAGCAGCCCACTCCAGTATTCTTGCCTGGAGAATTCCCATGGACAGAAGAGCCTGGCGGGCTACGGTCCATAGGGTCACAAAGAGTCGGACACGACTAAAGTGACTTAGCAGGTAGTCAGGCAAGCAGAAAACGGCTAGTAACACAACTCTGTAAAGAAACTATGCTCCAGTAAAAACTGTAAAATAAAAATACCCCGTAAACAGACAAACAAAAAAGTGCTCTCCTTTCCTTGCTGTGTGGGACTTGCACGTGACTCTTCATGGTTGCAAACCCCTAATTGCAATTCTCCATTGATTTTGAGTGAACCCATCTTTACTGGAGAAATTAAAAAAAAAAGAATAACAATATCTTTCTAGCTTTGGGGTTGAGAATAAAGAGAGGTCAAGAGTGGTATAGAGTGATGGGCTAGTGAACATTTTAGTGATATGATTGGGGGTCATGGGCCTGTGGTCCAGGGAGGCAGTCTTGTAGGGGGTGAGAGGTGTGTTTGGTCTTTACTAGTTAAACAGACATCTGAGTGGAGGGTTCAAAGACAGTCACAGCAGAGTTCTTAAGAGCCAACTCCAGACTCCAGTGGTCAGACTGACTCCAGGTTCTGCCACTCAAGATGATCTAGGGGGACTTTTGTGCATATATCATGGTGATTTCTTTCTTTAGAACTGGAAAGACAAAAATAAGTGTTCTAAAGTTTGTGCAGCAAGATCTAATTTCAAGGAGATAAATTGACATCTTTCTTGTTCTGTATTCTAGTCAGCTGTTACTAAAAAGTAACCTTCCATGTAGATGTAAATATATAATGTTCCTACAAATGGTGGCACATAGTAGATGCTCAGTTATTTACTGAATGAATCAGGAATTAGGTCTCACCATAAACGTATATTATATATGTGGTAAGATTGTATTTCAGTTTATTTGGCAAGATTAGATTATTGAATAAAAGCTTGGAAAATGGAAAAAATCTAATAAAACAAGAAGTAACCTTATAGATAATGTCAGGATGGGATTTTCTTTTTCACTTGTTCATTTAGAATTTTTATATTGTAATCACTGCAATTGCTTATTTAATATTTTAAAAAGAGAGAAAAAGAAATGAAGAGAGGGGAGAAAGAAAGTATTCCCCCAAAGCCTGGAATCTAGGGAAACTGTGGACTTTTAATATTCAATATGCCAAAGGGTCTCCTTATATAATTTTAAAGCCAGGATTAAATTTGGATGCTAGTAAAGAGAAACTACAGCTGTTCAAATAGATGATGTACTTTTACTTGATATATACTTTTGGTAAGAAGCAATATCTACCTACAAAGTTATTTTAGTGTTATATTACATTTCATCTTTTATGAATGGCATTTGGAATGGAATTGCTATTTAAGGTAACAGAATAGCTTTCCTGGAGTTCTTCAAAAATAGGATAAACACTGGCATAGCTGTGATGTTTCGATTTAGACCAATAGAGGTCAGATTACTTTGACAGACTATAGGTCCTTTGATTTAGTAAGGTGAATTCATTCAGAATTCAGAAATCTTTTCAAAATACAGCCTATATGGAGGCAGCAGGATCTGAATCAAGGGAATTACAGATGTCTTTAACAGACTGGAAGAAGGTTTTTGAAGTGTGTTTTCCTTTTTTAAAAAGTTGTCTCGTCAGTCGGAAATTTAAAAAGTATTCCAAGATTCTGAACAAGCTAGATGGTGTCTGTGTGGGGATTTTTTTGTGGCAGGGGGAGGGGAGTGTTAAAGAATGCTGTTCCTAAAAAAGTACTTTTAACCGTAGTTCTCCTGAAAATAACATAGTTTTACATGACACATAGATTTATAAAAATTACATGTTATCGTGTTTATAGAAGAAGAACGATGGGCTGTGTCTTAGAAAGAAATTGAAGCAACTTTTGTGTGGAAACTTCTAGGTGGTATTGAAATAGAAGTAGGACTGGGCACTAGAGGGGTCCTGAGGTTTGCTTTCCTCTCAAGCTCTTAAGAGTCTTGTGCTATGTTTGAGCTACCTTTAATAGTATCATTGTGTCCCATTTTCTTTTATCTTCTTCTCCTACCCCAGCCCCTGTTGAAGGGGTCAGGGATTTCTTTAAGAATCTGAAGGCAGCTAGGAAACTGTCCTATCAAAAATGCACATGTATACATAAGAATTTATATGTAAATTCAGGTGGTGGTTCATGGTTTCTGGAAGCCATCTGTAGACCTTAGCTGAGTGTGAGTGAGTTAGAATGTGTCAGTAAGAACATGGGATGTTACTCAGCAGAAACTAGCATAGCATTGTAGAGCAATTATACTCCAATTAAAAAAAAGAAGAGAGCATGGAGTCTACAAGATATGCCATGTGAACAATGGTTAGAGCACCTCAGGGTGATTAGAGAACGAAAACTCAGGAAACAAGCCAATAATGAGCTATTATACGTATTTGTGGAGCTGTCAAGTGGAAGAAATAAGCTTATTCTGGAATGCTTTAAGGTAGGCAATCCAATACTGTAGCTGCTGGCCACATGTGACTATTTCAAATAAAATAAAATGAGATAAAATTCAGTTTTCCCATCATTGTGGCCACATTCCAAGTGCCCAGTGGCTACTGAATTGAGCAGATATAGAATATTTTATTATTGCAGAAAGTTCTGTTGGACACAACTGCTCCAGAGTTTTAAACTTTAAACAGAGTGGATTGTGGAAAGGCAGACTTCACCTTATTATGAGCAAAAGCATTTGGTCGATGTTTAACTGTCCAATGCCTGTTCTGTTGAGTTGGCTGCCACAAAGAGTAGTGAGCTTCCTGCATTGATGGACTTATCCAGAGACTGGACTCCTCCCTATTTGGATTGATGTGCAAGACATTCCCGCAGAGAACCTCAGTGTATTTAAATGGGAGGAGCACTCAGTGAGTCAACATTTTTTTTGCAAACTAAGGATGAAGATGTACTCAGAGCCAAGTGATGTTGCCCAAGGATCTGTGACTGTTCAGTGGCAGGACCTTGGTGTCTATATGAATGCTAGACAGTATTTTTTTTTTTTTTTTACTGTTCCGCTCACTGTCTAATGTTTTAATACAAGATTCTCATGGTTCTTGTTGAACAACATATTTCTGAGTCTGGTGTCAGCCAGTTTTTCCACTGTACTTTCATACTACTCTGCAACCAAGCTGTAGTGGAACACGTTATTGTGTTATATTGTGTTAGCTGCACTGGAACATGATATTGTCATTACTGCTCCAAGTCTTTCCTATAGCTGTGCCCTTTATCAAAGTGACACTTCTTCAGAACCTTAATGCTACGCGTTTTCTGTCTTCTGCTCAAGCCCCAGAATGCTTCAACTCACACAGTTCCTTTTCTTTGCTGAACTACCTTATTACAGTGTCCTCCAACATATAATCTGTATGCCTATTACCTTTTGTTTGTCAGTGTGATTAGCTTCTTAAAGGCTGAGGTTACAGTTTTCATGTGTATATCCTTTTTCTGTCTTTCTTACTAGAATATAAGTTTTGTGAAGGCAGGGACCATAGCTGTCATCTTCATCACTCTATCCCTGCTGTCCAGCACATGGCCTAGCATCATAATAAATGCTTAATAAATGTCATTGAATGAATGAATTTTTATCTTTCAAAGTCTCTGGTACTAGACTAAGCTTGTTTTGAGTTCTCAGATACTTTCTGTTCTCTATAAAAATAAAATTTAAAATATAAATGTGAAAAGACAACATAAGGAGCTTGGAAGTCTTTGCTTCTATCCTTACAACAAACAAAACATGAACAAACTGAAAGTCAATGATTTTTTCCTTAGCCCCATCAACAGTGGCAAGGCAAATGCCACCCCAAAGTTGGGAGCAGCAAGTACATCTGACAGTCACAGCTAAGATTTGGTTGCCTGCAGCTGAAGCAGTGGGAGCCATAAACTGGAAAATGAAGTCGCTCAGTCGTGTCCGACTCTTTGCGACCCCATGGACTGTAGCCCACCAGGCTCCTCTGTCCATGGGATTCTCCAGGCAAGAATACCGGAGTGGGTTGCCATTTCCTTCTCCAGGGGATCTTCCCTACCCAGGGATCGAACCCAGGTCTCCCACATTGTAGACAGACGCTTTACCGTCTAAGCCACCAGGGAAGTGGAGGAATTGCTTAAATAGTAGTTTTGCTGAATTATAGGAGCTAAATGTAGTTCAGCTTTACACTGAGAACCTCCTGGGCACAACAGTTTTAGAGGGGATCTCACACTTGGATTTTGCCTCTAAAACCCTATCAGGGTCTCATGGTGAAGAGTCAAGAAAGATACTTTGCTTTTTCTGGAAGGAGGAGGAGAAAAGTAACCACTGTGAAATACTCTCAGAACATTCTCTATAATAAAGGTCTACTCTCTAGGGGAGGTGACTTTAGCAGTCTTAGGCCTGCTAGGGAGAAGACATTTTCTGACTCAGCCTCTCCCTAGCTTTTCTGAATCACCTAAGGCAGGAAGGAAAAATCTAAGAAACCCTGGTAAAGGTTACAGCACAGCAACACAAGCCTACCAAATGACTGAGATTTAATCATAAGATTCTAGACTGCTTCCCCTTTCCATTCTGTACTACTGCAGCCACAGGGTTCCCCTGTGATAACAACAGATTACAGCTGAAAGAGCTGTGGGATGCAGACTGTACCCAAGGCGTGCTTCTTAGGGAAGCCCAAAGATAACAGGAAGACAAACAAGGATACAGGAGAAATTAGAAGCTTCTAGCACCTGTATCTACAACAAACAATAAACAACGCCCAACTCCTGGCCAGCTTCATATAATACCTCACCCTGAAGTTCTGTTTACCTTAGTTCCTGTTATCCCATGTATGATGCCTGGCTTTCAACAGAATATTCAAGATATGCTAAAAGGCAAGGGAAAACACAGTCCAGAGAAACCAAGCAAAGCGTCAGAACCAGACTCAGGCATGATGCAGGGTTTGGAATGATGAGACAAGAAATTGAAAATAACCATGATTCATACATTAAGGGCTCTAGCAGAAAAGGTAGGTAACATACAGGACAAGTGGGAAATGCTTGTTAATAAATGAAAATGTAAGAAAGAATCAAGAGGAAATGCCAGAAATCAGAAATGCAGTCACAGAAATCAGCAATACCTGTGATGGGCTCATCAGTAGACTGGACATGGCTAGGGAAAGTCTCAGTGGTTTGGAGATAAGTCAGAAGAAGCTTCTCAAACTGAAAGGCAAAGAGAAAAGATAATAATTTAAAAAACAGAACATTCAATGACAGTTTCTGAAAGTGAAACCTTTGTGTAATTGGAATTTCACAAGGAGGGAAAAAAATGGAGCAATGGCAATATTTGAAGTAATAATGACTAATAACTTTCTAAAATTAAGGACAGGCACCTAACCTCAAAAAAAGCCCGATAATCATCAAGCGATATAAATACCAAAAATCTATGGGACTTCCCTGGTAGTTCCCTGGTGAAGACTCTGCACTTCCACAGCAGGGGGCATGCGGTCAGTCCCTGGTAGGAAACTAAGATCCTGCTTGCCATTCATTGTGGCCAAAAAACTATAAAAAACTGAAAACAAAACCAAAAATCTGTATACTTAGGTATATGATATTCAAACTGTAGGAAACTGAAACAAAGAGAACATCTTGAAAGAAATCATAGGGGTGAGTTGAATCAGTGGGAACCTTACCTATCAGAAGAATAAGAATTACAGAGTATTTCTTATCAGAAACCATGCCAGTGGAGTGAAATATTTAAAAGTATTGAAAGAAAAAAAAGTCAGTTTTAAATTCTATATCCAGAGAAACTGACCTTCAAAAGTAGAGGATAAATAAAGGCTTTCTCAGGCAACAACATTGAGGGAATTTATTACCAAATGCCCAGCTCTTCATGAAAATAAGCTCTTCAGAAGAAAAGAAAATAAAGTTTAGAAACTTGGATTTGCTTAAGGAAAATATGTCAGAGGAGAAGTAAATGAAGGTAAAAATAAAATATTTTTGTTTTCTAGTTCTAAAAGAAAATTATTTGTTTAAATGCATACTGGTAATGATGTATTTGATGATTACAGCATGTGGATAAATGAAATGAATGACCATAATATCCTAAGAGATAGAACAGATTAAATGGCAATATGGCTGGCTCTCAGTATCTGTGGACACAGCACCCAAAGACATGGAGGGCCAACTGAACCACACCATTTTGTATAAGGGACTTGAGCATGGATTGTGCATAGAGGTCCTGGAACTTACCCCTTGTGGACACTGAGGGATAACTGTACTCTGTTATAAAGTAGAAACACTACACACGAAGTGGCATAACGTTGCTTGAAGGTGGTTTGGATTAGCTTGAAATGCATGTTGCAAGTTCTAGGCAACCACTAGAAAGATTTTAAGAAGCATAATTGATATATTCAGTGAGAAGATAAAATATCATATAAGATGCTCAAATAAAAGAAGGCAGAATATGGGGAAAAAGAGGAAAACAAATAGAAAACAATTGTAAACATAGTAGATATTGATCCAGCCATATAAAAAATGAGTTTAAATATGAGTGGTTTAAATATATCTAGGAAATGGCAACCCACTCCAGTGTTCTTGCCTGGGGAATCCCAAGGACAGAGGAGCCTAGTGGGCTGCTGTCTATGGGGTCGCACAGAGTCGGACACGACTGAAGGGACTTAGCAGCAGCAGCAGTAACCAATTAGATCATCAGTGGTGGCAGTTTAGTTGCTAAATCGTGTCCAACTCTTGCAACACCATGGACTATAGGCCCCCAGGCTTCTCTGTCCATGGGATCTCCAGGCAGGAATACTGGAGTGGATTGCCATTTCCTTCTCCAGGGGATCTTCCTGACCCAGGGATAGAACTAGGTTCTGCTGCACTGCTGAAGGATTCTTTCCCGACTGAGCCAGCGCAGAAGCCAGAGTAGATCTTAAAAAATAGACGCTACGCTCTGCTGTCTGCAAGGAACCCACTTTTAGACGCCGCGCTCTGCTGTCTGCAAGGAACCCACTTTTAGACGCCGCGCTCTGCTGTCTGCAAGGAACCCACTTTTAGACGCCGCGCTCTGCTGTCTGCAAGGAACCCACTTTTAGATGCCGCGCTCTGCTGTCTGCAAGGAACCCACTTTTAGACGCCGCGCTCTGCTGTCTGCAAGGAACCCACTTTTAGATGCCGCGCTCTGCTGTCTGCAAGGAACCCACTTTTAGACGCCGCGCTCTGCTGTCTGCAAGGAACCCACTTTTAGACGCCGCGCTCTGCTGTCTGCAAGGAACCCACTTTTAGACGCCGCGCTCTGCTGTCTGCAAGGAACCCACTTTTAGACGCCGCGCTCTGCTGTCTGCAAGGAACCCACTTTTAGACGCCGCGCTCTGCTGTCTGCAAGGAACCCACTTTTAGACGCCGCGCTCTGCTGTCTGCAAGGAACCCACTTTTAGACGCCGCGCTCTGCTGTCTGCAAGGAACCCACTTTTAGACGCCGCGCTCTGCTGTCTGCAAGGAACCCACTTTTAGACGCCGCGCTCTGCTGTCTGCAAGGAACCCACTTTTAGACGCCGCGCTCTGCTGTCTGCAAGGAACCCACTTTTAGACGCCGCGCTCTGCTGTCTGCAAGGAACCCACTTTTAGACGCCGCGCTCTGCTGTCTGCAAGGAACCCACTTTTAGACGCCGCGCTCTGCTGTCTGCAAGGAACCCACTTTTAGACGCCGCGCTCTGCTGTCTGCAAGGAACCCACTTTTAGACGCCGCGCTCTGCTGTCTGCAAGGAACCCACTTTTAGACGCCGCGCTCTGCTGTCTGCAAGGAACCCACTTTTAGACGCCGCGCTCTGCTGTCTGCAAGGAACCCACTTTTAGACGCCGCGCTCTGCTGTCTGCAAGGAACCCACTTTTAGACGCCGCGCTCTGCTGTCTGCAAGGAACCCACTTTTAGATGCCGCGCTCTGCTGTCTGCAAGGAACCCACTTTTAGACGCCGCGCTCTGCTGTCTGCAAGGAACCCACTTTTAGACGCCGCGCTCTGCTGTCTGCAAGGAACCCACTTTTAGACGCCGCGCTCTGCTGTCTGCAAGGAACCCACTTTTAGACGCCGCGCTCTGCTGTCTGCAAGGAACCCACTTTTAGACGCCGCGCTCTGCTGTCTGCAAGGAACCCACTTTTAGATGCCGCGCTCTGCTGTCTGCAAGGAACCCACTTTTAGATGCCGCGCTCTGCTGTCTGCAAGGAACCCACTTTTAGATGCTACGCTCTGTTGTCTGCAAGGAATCCACTTTTAGTAGAAAGCCTCAAGGTAGAGTAAAAGGATGGAGAAAGATACACCATGTTAACACTAATCAAAAGAAGGAATTACTACCTTAATTTCAGACAGAGAAGACTTCAGTACCAAAAGAATTATATGGGATAAAGAAAGACATTCAAGAATGATAAAAGTGTTAATTCTCCAGGGAGACATAACAATCTTAAACATCTGTGCACCTAATAACAGAGCATCAAATACATGAGACAAAAAATAATGGGACTGCAAAGAGAAATATAATAGATAATTCACTATTGTAGCTGTAGACTGCAGCAACCCTCTTTTAATAGTTGATAGGTCAAAGAGGCAAAAATTAGTAAGGCTGTAGTTGACTCGAGTAGCACTGACAGTCAACTTAATCTTATTGTGGAGCCCTCCATCCAGCAAGAACAAAATCCATGTTCTTCTCAAGCTTGCATGGAGCATTCGCCAAAAGGGATCACGTTCTGAGCCATAAAGCACATCTTAACGCATTAGAAATGTAGAAACCTTATGAAGTGTATAATGAGAATTAAACTAGGAATCAGTAATAGATATTTGAAAATCCCAACATATTTGGAGATTAAACAATGCTCATAAATAACACCTGGATTGAATAACTCACTACATAAATTTAAAAATATTTTCAACAAACTGAAAGTGAAAATACAACTTGTCAAAATTTATAGGATGCAGCAAAAGCAGTATTTAAAGAAAAATTCAAAGTCTTAAGTGTATCTATTAGAAAAGAAACAACAAAACAGCAAAGACATCTTTCAGTAGGTTGATGCATAAGCCAACGGTGGCATAGCCATATAAAAGATAAGTAAATGGGAGAGAAGAGACTGTCTCATCTGCACAATTCCCAATATTGATGTTATTACTTTGCCCTTGAGAAGGTGGCGCATAACTCTCCACTCCTTAAGTGAGGGCTGTGAGAAGTGACTTTGTTCTAAAAAATACAATATGGAAAGAAAGAAAAGGTAACTTTATAGTGGTTATAGTACAAATATACTTCAGCAAGGTGGTCAAGATTGATAGCATCAGGCATAAGTGGTGTTGATAGTAAATATATACTCTTTATAGGATGTAATGAAAGTGGCGTTTTACTTCTGTGGATTTCATCCCCACACCCCACAAATCTAGTCTAATCATCAGACAAATTTGAATTGCAAGACAGCATACAAAAGTGAGTACTCTTCAAAACAAGAGAAATCAGGGCTTGCCTGGGGTCCAGTGGTTAAGAATCCATCTTCCGATGCAGGGAACGCAAGTTCAATCCCTGATCAGGAAACTAAGATCCCACATGCCCCAGGACAACTGAGCGCACTTTCCACAACTAGGAAGAAGCTTACACACTGTAACAGAAAGATCTCGCCTACCGCAACTAAGACCCGATGCAGCCAAACATAAATAAATAAATATATTTTTAAAAAATAAACAAGAAAAGGCTAAGAAATTGTTAGAGCCAAGAGGAACCTAAGGAACATGACAACGAAATGAAATGTGTTGTCTTGCATGGAATCCTGAAATAGAAAAGAATACTATTTAAAAACAGAGGAAATTTAAGTAAAGTAGGGACTACAGTTACTGGCTGCAGTCACCATCTGCACTGATTTTGGAGCCTCCAAAAATAAAGTCAGCCAGTGTTTCCACTGTTTCCCCATTTATTTGCCATGAAGCAATGGGACTGGATGGCATGATCTTAGTCTTCTGAATGTTGAGCTTTAAGCCAACTTTTTCACTCTCCTCTTTCACCTTCCTCAAGAGGCTTTTTAGTTCCTCTTCACTTTCTGCCATAAGGGTGGTGTCATCTGCATATCTGAGGTGATTGATATTTCTCCCGGCAATCTTGATTCCAGCTTGTGTTTCTTCCAGTCCAGCGTTTCTCATGATGTACCTTGCATATAAGTTAGATAAGCAGGGTGACAACATACAGCTTTAATGTACTCCTTTTCCTATTTGGAACCAGTCTGTTGCTCCATGTCCAGTTCTAACTGTTGCTTCCTGACCTGCATACAGGTTTCTCAAGAGGCAAGTCAGGTGGTCTGGTATTCCCATCTCTTTCAGAATTTTCCACAGTTTATTGTGATCCACACAGTCAAAGGCTTTGGCATAGTCAATACAGAAAAAATAAATGTTTTTCTGGAACTCTCTTTCTTTTTCGATGATCCAGCAGATGTTGGCAATTTGATCTCTGGTTCCTCTGCCTTTTCTAAAACCAGCTTGAACATCAGTTACTAGTAAGGTATCAATATTGAAAGACAGGGCAGGAGAAGAAGGGGGTGACAGTGAATGGGATGGTTGGATGGCATCCCCGACTCAATGGTGAGTTTGCACAAACTCCGGGATATAGTGAAGGACAGAGAAGCCTTGCCTGCTGCAGTACATGGGGTTGCAAAGAGCTGGATGGGGCTTAGCCAGTGCACAGCAACAGTTGTCATCAGTTATAGCAAATGCATGTGGAGGTTGTTAGTAATGTCAGAAACACTGAGGTTATAGGAACTCACTGTACTATCTGCACAATTTTTCTGTAAGTCTAAAACTGTTCTAAAGCTACATTTTACTAAAAAAAATCACTTTTAGTATACTTACACTTTTCATTTGCAGAACTCTTCCCAAGGCCATTTGCTCCAGTTTCAAGAATTTCTGCTGAGTAGAACTTTTGGTATTATATATATATAGTTTACATTTGGAATATAGCAAATCTTTTATTCCCTCTACTCCCCACAAACATTTACAAGGACAAAATTGTCTTTCAGTTGTGAAAATCCTGTGTCTTCCATGTATTTTTTCAGTGCTCATGTTATTCATTGTCATTTTACAACTTGCTATTCAAGAACAAAACATGTCGAGTTACAAATGAAGGATAAAGTCCATCTCTTTCATCTACCCTTTATTTTATCATCACGTTATGGATGTGCCAGTATGGAGAAGGCGTCACTTTGAAAGCAGATGGCCTGGCAGAAGCTGGATTTTGCAAGGGTGTCATCCAAACTCGGGGGAGATCTGTTATTCAGAAGTCTTCCCCGGTTCATTCATGCATTAAGAGGACGAGCCTTTCCGCTTTCTCATCCTGACAGAGGAGAATGTTGCCATGACAGCTGTTAGGAGAGTGGAGATGCTCTAAAGAGCATCCGTAATGAGAAGAGAAAATAGCCTAGCTTCTTGGATCTCACTGATGGTGCATGGAAGAGCTTCCTTGGATTCTCAAAAGGTACCTAAAAAATCTGTTAGCTTCATTTAAGGTATCGTACATTAAACACACACACAAATACATACACACACAGTTCATTTTTCAGTAGCCTAAGCAGCAAGGAGAAGAACTAAACCTGAACCAAAACCATTTGTAGAGTCTTCCTCTTCCATCTTTAGGATATAGACCAGTCAATGCTAAAGGAAATCAAACCTGAATATTAACTGGAAGGACTGATGCTGAAGTTCCAATACATTGGCCACCTGATGCAAATGTGGACTCAATGGAAAAGACCCTGATGCTGGGAAAGATTGAGGGCAGGAGGAGAAGGGGACGACAGAGGATAAGATGGTTGGGTAGCATCACCGACTCAATGGACATGAGTTTGAGCAAACTGTGGGAGATGGTGAAGGGCAGGGAACCATGGCGTGCTGCATTCCATGGGATTGCAAAGAGTTGGGCACGACTGATTGAATGAACAATAACCAATCTAATGTAAAGATTTAACAAAGTTGTTTTGTAAATGATTATTATAAAGGGAAAAGTTTTTCAAAAGGAGAAAATCTTTGATTAAAAGATCATTGCTCCTCAAAACCTGAGAAGAGGTTAAGGAATTATCTGGGAGCCAAATAGGACTTATCTCATTTGTCCCAGAGAGAAAAATATGTTATCTTCATCCAAAGACATTGAAAGAATATTTACTGATGAAAGGATATGGTGTCTGGGCATTTGCTTCACAATAATGTGGGAGTGGGGATAGTGGTTAGAACTATAGGTGAAACAAGACTGGCTGTAAGTTGATTATGGAACAATGTTAGGGGCTGAATTGTATCCCCACATCATTCGTATGTTGAAGCACTAAGTCTTTGTACCTCACCATATCGTTGCATTTAGAGATAAGACCTTCAAAGAAGTGATTAAGTTAAAATGAGGCCCTGCCAGTTGGTCCTACTCCGGTTTGACTGGTGTTCTTATAAGATGAGGTTATTTGGACACACAGAGACATCTAGGAAGCACGTCATAGAGGAAAGAGCATGTGAGGACACAGGGAGAAGGCACCCAGGTCCAAGCCGAAGAAAGAGGTCAGAAACAACACACAAACAAACACAGCCGCCAGCTTGATCTTGAACTTCCAGAACTGTGAGAAAATACCTTTCTGTTGTTTATACCACCCAATCTGTGATACTGTGTTATGGCAGCCCTAGTGAGCTGATACACATACCTATCACATTATAGAGCACATGTCCTCTGCTTTCTGGGCACTTACAGATTAGATCAATGAGGAAAAGAGGGTTTCCCAGGTGGTACTAGTGGTAAAGAATCTGCTTGCTAATGCAGAAGACACAAAAGATGTGGGTTTGATCCCTGGGTTGGGAAGATCCCCTGGAGGAGGGCATGGCAACCCACTCCAGTCTTCTTGCCTGGAGAATTCCATGGACAGAGGAGCCTGGTGGGCTACAGTCCATTGGGTCACGAAGAGCTGGACACAACTGAGTTACTAACACGTATGTATACCGAGGGTATGAGGCAGAAGAGGGAAATCCAGGGTCAATCCCAGGTTCTGGGTTTAGGCACTGAAAGGATAGGCCATGGCCTGAGGCAAGAAGCAGCATGGGTCACGAAGAGCTGGACACAACTGAGTTACTAACACGTATGTATACCGAGGGTATGAGGCAGAAGAGGGAAATCCAGGGTCAATCCCAGGTTCTGGGTTTAGGCACTGAAAGGATAGGCCATGGCCTGAGGCAAGAAGCAGCAAGGTAGACTTGGGGGTGAGCTGGAGGAACTGAGTTCAGTGATTGTTGTATTTGGCTTTAGTTAGCAGAGTGATATCTACGTGGAGATCATCTGCTTGGCTATGTCTGTACAGGAGGGCTGTCTGGGCTGGATCTACAGTTAGGAACCCTCAAATCCAAGGTAAAACAAAAGCCAGGGAAATGATGAAGTTATTCTAGAAAAGACTGTAGCACAGAAGGTAAGAACAAGGAGTATTGAGAGTGAAATGGGAATAGAGACTCAAAAGGGGCAGTGGAAAGGTTAGTGCGCTCCCCCAAAGTTCTGTGAATTCCTAGTGTATGTTTTTTATTCCTTTTAGAATTTTAAGAAGAATGTGTATTTTAAATTGTAGCTCTGAAGCTTTCAATCTTGGTAAGTTACTTAACTACTTACTATCTTGTTCTTCATCTGTAAAATCGGTCCAATGATAATATCTGTCTCTATCATAGGTTTGTTGTGAGGAAGAGATGGGGTAGATATGAAGCTTGTAATACTAGTGTGCACCCAGTAACTGTCAACTCTTATCATTATTATTTTTAATTATTGTTGTGTTTCTAGTTGGGGACATTAGTGCTTATGGTTTCCAAGATCATCCACAAGAGATGTCTCTAGATGTGGACTGTGGAGGGGGATGGCGGGCTTCTTTATGTTATGCTTGTGCCTGTGTGTGTGTGTGAGGAATTATTAAAATACACAGTATACATACTAATTACTATTTATAAGTTATAAACCAAATGGTATTAATTCAAAGCAACACTTAATAAAATCCAAACTCCAGGATAAATTAAGTGTGCCATTGACTAAACCTTATTTACTGTTTAAATCAGAGTTTTACTGTTTTCTCATTTTTGTTTCCATATGGACTTTTGTATTAATCCTTTAAATATTNTAAAAAAAAAATTCCAGAGAATAATCCCAGTTTAAATGAGGGTGTGAATTTAGACAATGTTGAAATTATGGTCATTTTTACATATCTTTTCACTCCATCTTGTGTATGAACTTGTTCAGTAAATTTAAAAACTAATTTCTTACTGAATGCTAGTGAGGGCTCTATATATTCGAATCCCTGCCTTCATGAAGCTTACATTTTAGATGGGGAAGGTCTAGATAAATAAGTCAACAAATTCAAATGAATTAAGTAAAATCCAGTGTACATTAGATATTTGTAAGTTTTAAGGAAAAATAATACAGGAGACAAGGAGATACAAATGAAGGTGTGTTAGGAGAAGGGATTGAGATTTAAATGGGTCACATAGGAGAAAAGGTGACATTTGAGTAAAGATCTGAGGGAATTAGGCAACTTTGTGGGGCAGAGTCAGGATTTTAGCTTTTTTTTTCTTTTTTTGAGTGTGAAGTATTTGAGGCATGTTGGAGAGTAACCTGACTTAAGTTTTAAAAGTATCTTTCTGGAGGGAATTCTACTCCATGCTCTGCTGCTGCTGCTGCTAAGTTGCTTCAGTCGTGTCTGACTCTTTGCGACCCCATAGACAGAAGCCCACCATGCTCTCTGGTTACCTAAATGGGAAGGAAATCCAAAAACCGAGGGCATATATGTATACGCCTAGCTGACTCACCTTGCTGTACAGTGGAAACGATTAGTGGCTTCCCAGGTGGCGCTTGGAGCAGGAAATGACAACCTACTCCCATATTCTTGCCTGAAGAGTGCCATGAACAGAGAAGTCTGGTGGGCTCTTGTCCATGGAGTCACAAAGAGTTGGCCGTGACTGAATGACTTTCACTCAGGTGGCGCTAGTGGTAAAGAATCTGCCTGCGCAAGCTGGGGACATAGAGACACAGGTTCCATCCCTGGGTGGGGAAGATTCCCTGGAGGAGGGCCCAGCAGCCCACTCCAGTATTCTTGCCTGGAGAATTCCCATGGACAGAAGAGCCTGGCGGGCTACGGTCCATAGGGTCACAAAGAGTCGGACACGACTAAAGTGACTTAGCAGGTAGTCAGGCAAGCAGAAAACGGCTAGTAACACAACTCTGTAAAGAAACTATGCTCCAGTAAAAACTGTAAAATAAAAATACCCCGTAAACAGACAAACAAAAAAGTGCTCTCCTTTCCTTGCTGTGTGGGACTTGCACGTGACTCTTCATGGTTGCAAACCCCTAATTGCAATTCTCCATTGATTTTGAGTGAACCCATCTTTACTGGAGAAATTAAAAAAAAAAGAATAACAATATCTTTCTAGCTTTGGGGTTGAGAATAAAGAGAGGTCAAGAGTGGTATAGAGTGATGGGCTAGTGAACATTTTAGTGATATGATTGGGGGTCATGGGCCTGTGGTCCAGGGAGGCAGTCTTGTAGGGGGTGAGAGGTGTGTTTGGTCTTTACTAGTTAAACAGACATCTGAGTGGAGGGTTCAAAGACAGTCACAGCAGAGTTCTTAAGAGCCAACTCCAGACTCCAGTGGTCAGACTGACTCCAGGTTCTGCCACTCAAGATGATCTAGGGGGACTTTTGTGCATATATCATGGTGATTTCTTTCTTTAGAACTGGAAAGACAAAAATAAGTGTTCTAAAGTTTGTGCAGCAAGATCTAATTTCAAGGAGATAAATTGACATCTTTCTTGTTCTGTATTCTAGTCAGCTGTTACTAAAAAGTAACCTTCCATGTAGATGTAAATATATAATGTTCCTACAAATGGTGGCACATAGTAGATGCTCAGTTATTTACTGAATGAATCAGGAATTAGGTCTCACCATAAACGTATATTATATATGTGGTAAGATTGTATTTCAGTTTATTTGGCAAGATTAGATTATTGAATAAAAGCTTGGAAAATGGAAAAAATCTAATAAAACAAGAAGCAACCTTATAGATAATGTCAGGATGGGATTTTCTTTTTCACTTGTTCATTTAGAATTTTTATGTTTTAATCACTGCAATTGCTTATTTAATATTTTAAAAAGAGAGAAAAAGAAATGAAGAGAAGGGAGAAAGAAAGTATTCCCCCAAAGCCTGGAATCTAGGGAAACTGTGGACTTTTAATATTCAATATGCCAAAGGGTCTCCTTATATAATTTTAAAGCCAGGATTAAATTTGGATGCTAGTAAAGAGAAACTACAGCTGTTCAAATAGATGATGTACTTTTACTTGATATATACTTTTGGTAAGAAGCAATATCTACCTACAAAGTTATTTTAGTGTTATATTACATTTCATCTTTTATGAATGGCATTTGGAATGGAATTGCTATTTAAGGTAACAGAATAGCTTTCCTGGAGTTCTTCAAAAATAGGATAAACACTGGCATAGCTGTGATGTTTCGATTTAGACCAATAGAGGTCAGATTACTTTGACAGACTATAGGTCCTTTGATTTAGTAAGGTGAATTCATTCAGAATTCAGAAATCTTTTCAAAATACAGCCTATATGGAGGCAGCAGGATCTGAATCAAGGGAATTACAGATGTCTTTAACAGACTGGAAGAAGGTTTTTGAAGTGTGTTTTCCTTTTTTAAAAAGTTGTCTCGTCAGTCGGAAATTTAAAAAGTATTCCAAGATTCTGAACAAGCTAGATGGTGTCTGTGTGGGGATTTTTTTGTGGCAGGGGGAGGGGAGTGTTAAAGAATGCTGTTCCTAAAAAAGTACTTTTAACCGTAGTTCTCCTGAAAATAACATAGTTTTACATGACACATAGATTTATAAAAATTACATGTTATCGTGTTTATAGAAGAAGAACGATGGGCTGTGTCTTAGAAAGAAATTGAAGCAACTTTTGTGTGGAAACTTCTAGGTGGTATTGAAATAGAAGTAGGACTGGGCACTAGAGGGGTCCTGAGGTTTGCTTTCCTCTCAAGCTCTTAAGAGTCTTGTGCTATGTTTGAGCTACCTTTAATAGTATCATTGTGTCCCATTTTCTTTTATCTTCTTCTCCTACCCCAGCCCCTGTTGAAGGGGTCAGGGATTTCTTTAAGAATCTGAAGGCAGCTAGGAAACTGTCCTATCAAAAATGCACATGTATACATAAGAATTTATATGTAAATTCAGGTGGTGGTTCATGGTTTCTGGAAGCCATCTGTAGACCTTAGCTGAGTGTGAGTGAGTTAGAATGTGTCAGTAAGAACATGGGATGTTACTCAGCAGAAACTAGCATAGCATTGTAGAGCAATTATACTCCAATTAAAAAAAAGAAGAGAGCATGGAGTCTACAAGATATGCCATGTGAACAATGGTTAGAGCACCTCAGGGTGATTAGAGAACGAAAACTCAGGAAACAAGCCAATAATGAGCTATTATACGTATTTGTGGAGCTGTCAAGTGGAAGAAATAAGCTTATTCTGGAATGCTTTAAGGTAGGCAATCCAATACTGTAGCTGCTGGCCACATGTGACTATTTCAAATAAAATAAAATGAGATAAAATTCAGTTTTCCCATCATTGTGGCCACATTCCAAGTGCCCAGTGGCTACTGAATTGAGCAGATATAGAATATTTTATTATTGCAGAAAGTTCTGTTGGACACAACTGCTCCAGAGTTTTAAACTTTAAACAGAGTGGATTGTGGAAAGGCAGACTTCACCTTATTATGAGCAAAAGCATTTGGTCGATGTTTAACTGTCCAATGCCTGTTCTGTTGAGTTGGCTGCCACAAAGAGTAGTGAGCTTCCTGCATTGATGGACTTATCCAGAGACTGGACTCCTCCCTATTTGGATTGATGTGCAAGACATTCCCGCAGAGAACCTCAGTGTATTTAAATGGGAGGAGCACTCAGTGAGTCAACATTTTTTTTGCAAACTAAGGATGAAGATGTACTCAGAGCCAAGTGATGTTGCCCAAGGATCTGTGACTGTTCAGTGGCAGGACCTTGGTGTCTATATGAATGCTAGACAGTATTTTTTTTTTTTTTTTACTGTTCCGCTCACTGTCTAATGTTTTAATACAAGATTCTCATGGTTCTTGTTGAACAACATATTTCTGAGTCTGGTGTCAGCCAGTTTTTCCACTGTACTTTCATACTACTCTGCAACCAAGCTGTAGTGGAACACGTTATTGTGTTATATTGTGTTAGCTGCACTGGAACATGATATTGTCATTACTGCTCCAAGTCTTTCCTATAGCTGTGCCCTTTATCAAAGTGACACTTCTTCAGAACCTTAATGCTACGCGTTTTCTGTCTTCTGCTCAAGCCCCAGAATGCTTCAACTCACACAGTTCCTTTTCTTTGCTGAACTACCTTATTACAGTGTCCTCCAACATATAATCTGTATGCCTATTACCTTTTGTTTGTCAGTGTGATTAGCTTCTTAAAGGCTGAGGTTACAGTTTTCATGTGTATATCCTTTTTCTGTCTTTCTTACTAGAATATAAGTTTTGTGAAGGCAGGGACCATAGCTGTCATCTTCATCACTCTATCCCTGCTGTCCAGCACATGGCCTAGCATCATAATAAATGCTTAATAAATGTCATTGAATGAATGAATTTTTATCTTTCAAAGTCTCTGGTACTAGACTAAGCTTGTTTTGAGTTCTCAGATACTTTCTGTTCTCTATAAAAATAAAATTTAAAATATAAATGTGAAAAGACAACATAAGGAGCTTGGAAGTCTTTGCTTCTATCCTTACAACAAACAAAACATGAACAAACTGAAAGTCAATGATTTTTTCCTTAGCCCCATCAACAGTGGCAAGGCAAATGCCACCCCAAAGTTGGGAGCAGCAAGTACATCTGACAGTCACAGCTAAGATTTGGTTGCCTGCAGCTGAAGCAGTGGGAGCCATAAACTGGAAAATGAAGTCGCTCAGTCGTGTCCGACTCTTTGCGACCCCATGGACTGTAGCCCACCAGGCTCCTCTGTCCATGGGATTCTCCAGGCAAGAATACCGGAGTGGGTTGCCATTTCCTTCTCCAGGGGATCTTCCCTACCCAGGGATCGAACCCAGGTCTCCCACATTGTAGACAGACGCTTTACCGTCTAAGCCACCAGGGAAGTGGAGGAATTGCTTAAATAGTAGTTTTGCTGAATTATAGGAGCTAAATGTAGTTCAGCTTTACACTGAGAACCTCCTGGGCACAACAGTTTTAGAGGGGATCTCACACTTGGATTTTGCCTCTAAAACCCTATCAGGGTCTCATGGTGAAGAGTCAAGAAAGATACTTTGCTTTTTCTGGAAGGAGGAGGAGAAAAGTAACCACTGTGAAATACTCTCAGAACATTCTCTATAATAAAGGTCTACTCTCTAGGGGAGGTGACTTTAGCAGTCTTAGGCCTGCTAGGGAGAAGACATTTTCTGACTCAGCCTCTCCCTAGCTTTTCTGAATCACCTAAGGCAGGAAGGAAAAATCTAAGAAACCCTGGTAAAGGTTACAGCACAGCAACACAAGCCTACCAAATGACTGAGATTTAATCATAAGATTCTAGACTGCTTCCCCTTTCCATTCTGTACTACTGCAGCCACAGGGTTCCCCTGTGATAACAACAGATTACAGCTGAAAGAGCTGTGGGATGCAGACTGTACCCAAGGCGTGCTTCTTAGGGAAGCCCAAAGATAACAGGAAGACAAACAAGGATACAGGAGAAATTAGAAGCTTCTAGCACCTGTATCTACAACAAACAATAAACAACGCCCAACTCCTGGCCAGCT